>OX401411.1:12424797-12539797 GCA_947846245.1 Cerastoderma edule | reverse complement strand
CAGACGAATCTGGAAAACATTGTGGGAAAGGAGTAATTGCTCTTAACGAGCAATTTCTCCTTTTCCCACAATGTTTTGTGCCCTATCGGTAGATTCTTTTTCAATTTCATCACATTTTGAAATGTCGTCTGCAAACTCTTTCAATTTTGGACAGTTGAAAATCAAACGTTTGGAAAAGGGTTAACCCAAATTAAAAGGACTATCTCACACAATCAGATTTTAATATTCTTCAAAATGAAATGTCTTCAACAGATATGAAATGGCATCACAGATCTATCATGTAACATAAAAGCGACACACTTCTCATCTGCCTTAATAACCATGTTGTGGAGATATAGCTCATTTACGATTCAGATTTGGTAAATCGTTTGAACAGTCTATGGAAGAGTTTGCACATTTGGTATTGAAATAGGTAGATGTTGTGTAATTTACGAATATAGGGATGCATTTATTTTGTAACGTGACAAGGAGTGTTTGAATCACACATTTAACGTTATACACTCATAGACAAAATCCATGAAATAGTCCATTTAAAGCAAAAGAATACGGCAACACTTTGCATAGGTACGATTTCTTAATGATGATATTTGGTAGAAACCATCGCGTCAAAATGAATGTGGGCTATTGTTCTTTCCAAGTTGACCTTAAATAGTCTACAAAAAAGCGTTTATCAATTTTAAAGCCATACCAGCGGTCATCTACTGTAAAGTTGTGCAGTTTCTAGAACTATTGACCCCCTAACATGAAATACTTTAAAATCCCTTTTTAACAGTAACTGATACATTAACACGTACATATGCTGCTTTTAAAAAAGTGAATACGATAAGGTTATACAGGCGTTATACTGTAATTTCACAATAAAAGAGGAGATATGCCATCGGATAAGCATTTCGTTCTCATCAAAATGGTTATTTAAAATCATCAGCGTCAGTCGTGACTAACTATAAAGGTATGAAGTAAGGGGTAAACCCGATTACGATGTAATTCATCATCCAATATACAGACGACAACTGTTGGTGGCGGTTGGGTGAGGTCCCAATAACATTTATTCATCACATTACCACTTAAAGCCACATGTTTGCATCTTGTAACAGACGACTTTCAAAAAGCATTGCGGCAAAAGGAGAAATTGCTTGTCACAAGCAATTTCTTCCTTTGCCACATTGCTTTCAATCTTTTCACATATCATAACGGCAAATGAAATGTTTCTTCTAATGTTTTCAAAGCTTTTCGACTTCGAAAGTCGTCTGCTTCGAGTAAAACAATGTCGTCTGGAGTTGGTAAAGTCTTAAATGGCACTGAATGTAAACATTTGTTATGTCATTACTCTCCTGAATTGACCAGTACTAGGTTGTGGCTCTGAAGCGTCTTTCCAATGGAGGAAACCAAAGGAAGCTATCGGGCTCGAACCTTAGAACCCCTAGTGCTATTACTATCACCTTAACCACTCGGTAACGTTGGACCCTCCCGAATTGAGTAAAAATGTTGTAACAAAAATAAACAATAAACCGATTCGTCTTGTTTAAAAAGATATTTTGAAGTCCTTAAGTTTCAATGATGCAGTAGCTTTTGTACTCTTCAAATTAATCTTTTGTAAGTTAAGCTTCGTTTGTTCTCCAAAATAATCCAGTTAATGATGCCAAACTGAAAGACTTGCATCTTATTGTATATCTAATGATAAAATTGCTATCAAATTTTCATCATATCCCATCTTTCTTAGTCAATAAAAACCGACATATACCGCATAGCAGGTTCCTTTTTCTCAACGTTACTTAGCCTGAAGTATGTTCACCAAGGGTGAATTCAATGCGTATGAGTCGTCAATGTTAATATTTGACGAAGACAAATGTTACACAAATCGGACCACAAGATGATTGGTCATGAATTTTAATGACCATGCAAACTATTGACAAATGAAAACTAAGTATCATAGCGTTCAATTTATCTGAAATAAGATCATAGTTTGTTTACCTCAAGGGTTAGGCAGATGAAATATCAGATTATAATGGCACCCTTATTGTTACAGACGAGAGGGTGTGATTGGAGAATAAACAAGCCGTTATTTTCATAACCTTTTGCTTCCCAATGCAACGGGCAGGCCCGCAAGTGAATATTTATGACGTTAACCATGGGAATCATAGATAAATATATATTATTGTTAGTCTATCACCGGTTGTTTTTGAGGGGAATTCTGCAGCAAAAGGAGACTACCTTCTGTGTTAATATTGCGCAACAAGAAGAGCATGGTGATGCTGTGAGAACTTGACTGGTATATGATGGGAGCAAGTTTAATGAACGGCAATTCCGATGAAAAAGTCACACAATATACATTGTACAACCCTTAGGTGATGTGTGTTAGACTCCCTTCATTCTACACACATTTAGGTTAAACTCAATCTGAACACACCAGCTTTATCAAATATTTCTCAATTCACAGAACTATCCGAGAAGTTAAGATTGGGTTAAACTATTACCAAGGTTTCACCTATCTGCATATCCGATGTTTCCATGCCAATAACATAACATGTGAGCTTCGAGCAGAATGACTGTACCCACATAGACATATACTTCAAGAGCAAGCAAGAAATTAACGTCATCATTTTGCTTTTACTGAACTACGAGAAGCATTATACTCATTCAGGGGACAGGAAACTTGCTACAACTCACACAAAGCTCAGAAATAGTACTAGGATAGTGTGTTTGTTTGTTTTATTTGATTAACATCGATTGTGAAAGAAAGTTGATCAAGGCCATTCAAAGTCACTCTCAATGGCTGCTTCCTAATTATGCAACAAAACCCACAAGTCAGGAGGTAATCGTACAGATGTGAATTTGGAAAGGGATGTTGTAAAAAAATAAATATACAACGTGTACTTTGGTTTTTGTACAGGTATTTACCGAAACGACTTATGAACAACTTTGGCACGATAATATTTCCTTTTGGGGCAAAGTCATAAAACAGATGAATTTGTGGATATTGGTATAGGTCAAAATTCTACCAGAAAGGTTGATCATTTATCTTTCCAACGTATGCTTAGATATTGAAATGGGTTCAATCGGTTTCCATTTCTAAATCATCGACCCGTTCGACTTGATTAAAAGTATAAATGAAAACTACGATAAAAATAAAAACCGTATTTCAATTTCTGTCTAAGTCGAATGTTTCTTCCATCTGATATCAATCTATGTAAATTCAATATCCTGAAGCAAATAACTCATAAATATCAGGAAAAGAATGATGAAACAAGCGCCTTCACACAGGTAAAATATCGGTATTGTTTGGCAAATAGTTAAGTCTAGAATCTAATGATTTGTGTACCAAATGCTGTTTGTACATCAAGAAGGGTAGATATAGAGCCATCCATATATAGAAACGCATAATCTGTATCTTTTGAGCTTGGAATATCTCTTGAAACTACAGGTCAACTTGTCTGTCGTATACACTGTCCAAAATTCGGGTATAACAAACGTTTGGTCAACGATGTGAGTGACATATTATGGAGGACATACTAAAGTAATTACCGAGACACAGACGGAAAGTCTTATATGGTCTGTCTCTTGTGAACTTAACACGAACTTTCCGTTTTAGTTTTGAATCCATGTGTTAAGTGACCCAGTAAAAATTCGGGTATTACATAAGAATGGTCGACAACACTTAACGAGTATGGGTAAAGACTATTTTGCCTAAGTACTCCGAGCCATTGATTATTAGATCCATATTTTCTGTCTCTCTTTAGGTTGATATATCTCTTGACATACCATCTAGCTACCTGAACTCGTCCGTCGAATAAACTAACCAACATTCGAGTGTTAACCCTTAGAATGCTCGATAATTTTCTAAAAAATAGTTGTCGATGTAATGCTATATATGGTCTGTCCCTATTGAACTTGAAAATAAGACAAGTCTTGCTTTTTGAACTTGTCTATCAAGCCAGCTAACCCAAACTCGGGTATTTAAGAAAGATTGCCGATGGAACGTAACGTGTAGGGTAGAAAACTATAATAGAGTGTTACGCTAAGTCGTCAATAATAAGACTCATATTTTCTCATCTGGGTTTGAGGCAAGCCCATTATCACATCATTCCAGCTAAACTCGACAGTGCGGTAAACTGACCAATAAACTCGCGTTTTACAGAGGGGTTGTCAACGACAGGTAACATAATATCATAGATGACTTACCTCAGTATTGAGATGAACCATCGATAAATAGACACGTATGTCCAGTCTCTATTGTACTGAGACTTATTGTAGCCCGCCCCCCCCCATCATGTCACTTGTGTATGTCAACCAAGTGTAAATGATAGATAATGCAACTAACTACCCTTGACCTTAACTTGTCATTTCTACTCGAACTTTTAGAATAAGTTTTGTTTTATTGGGAAATGCAAGCGAGTGTATTGTTATATTTAAACATGTTACATTTAGTAATTCATTACTGTATCTTCCTCTTCTTCTTCTTTTCTTCTTCTTCTTTCTCTTACCTCTTTTCTTATTCGTCTACTCAACTCCTTCTTAGTGCTATTTTAGACTTGAGAACAAATTTGATTATGTCAAAGGTTAGTTTTTAGAAAACACTATACTGTATATATATATATATGATGTAAATGTTATTGTAATTTAATTTGAATAAATGGGTTGTTGTATGACAATTCACACACACAAAAAGAATAAAAAATAAAAGCTAATGCAACTAACAAATCTAAAGTAAATCGACCGATCTTCGAACATCGCCGATGAAAGGTAAACATAACACATCAATATTATTTCGACAAATACGACAGTTTCGTATGTATGACCATGTATCGAACAAATCGTACACATCCTCAACAAATCCTGTACTATTCGGAGTTAAAGATGGACACAACAGGTTTTGTTATCGTCGGAGTGTTAATCCTTAATTCTCTGTTTGACTTGTGCCACTGTTTGAATAATCTGTTTTTGTTAATATATTCTGAGTGTTCCTTGTTATTTTTCCCACGGAAGTGGAGGTTTCATTTACTAGACGAAAACTCAATGTACAGTAAGTATGAATTTACACTTCGCACAAATTGGTCCTTAAGTACTGTTTTACCGTATTTCATCGAACGCCCGTCATCATGCTTGCATTGTTTCATATCACGTCTGTAGTTA
Source organism: Cerastoderma edule (assembly GCA_947846245.1). Lineage (NCBI taxonomy): Eukaryota > Metazoa > Mollusca > Bivalvia > Cardiida > Cardiidae > Cerastoderma > Cerastoderma edule. The sequence continues at coordinate 12,534,667 of OX401411.1, read as the reverse complement.
AAATATCCAGAATTACAAACTCCCATCTGAGCTTCCTCTTTTATGCACATATGTTTGCAAGTCATTATTTTCCTTTCTTGTCTTCTAAAATTCCCATTGAGATAAATTGATATTGTCATAGACCGTATTTAAAAGCGAACGAAGTAACCATATTATTCTCTGCCTTTTGAAGTTCATTTGAAAGCAAGGATTTTCTCAAAGACCATGTCCAGAAATCGGTCAATATGGTTACTTGTCATAATCCCAAAAGTCAGTCTTCACTTTATAGGTATAAACTGTGTTTGGTCATTTATTTGTCGTTCATTCCAGATGGCACTGGCTTCAAACACGCCAAAAGGTCAGGTTGTTAGGATTCAGTCTTGCAATTGGTCTTGACGAACATACTTATAATTTCTACTTAATTTAGATGTTTGTAGAAGTTATGACAATAGTTATCACTTTGGAAAATGATCTCTGTTAGGAGAGGTGAACATGGGACGGTTTCAACAGCAGATGTTGACCAAACTGAACGCTGCAATGGTGTGTTACCCACCATACAAAACTACTCTGATGTCGGTTACCATCAGGATGCTTTTTGTATCTGTAATCTTGGAAGTCAAAGATTACATGCTTTTACAATATTTATTATCATTACTAACTATATTATGCGAAGAAGTCAAAATAAGCGACATATTCCTCTACCTTACACTTTTACATTGCTTCTCTAAATTCTATATCATGGGTACTCATCAGAAACAGAGCTCTACAGAATGTCTACAAGACAGTTTTTAATTTATACTTTTTTAGAAACATTCCTAGAAAAACACAATACATCCATGTTCCTAGACCACGATGGCACACGTCTTGCATGTATTTACGACATACATTTCGACAATATGCCATTGCAGTGTAACCTTTACTATTCAAAGCAATATGCTAATAACTATTTTTGTAATACTATTGTACATGTCTATTTAAAATAACGCTGACTGAGATCAGCAACAAAAGGCAAAGATTTAAAGGATATAGATCTAGTAAGTAGCTGAAACAAAATTTTAACTAATGCCTCTGTTAGTATAATCAAGTTGTATAACGACTCGACAAGAATTTAGATTTAGTACCTCTCAACATTTTTGAAAAAGGTATCCGGTAGATATAACGTTCCTGTAAACTTCATTGGTTCGTCCAAAGGCTCATGCAGAATACACATGAGTACGAACTAAATTATGTATCTTATTTCCTCTTTATTCCTAGATGTATGCCTTACAACAGACCTGGATTTCTTCCTGCACATGAACAACGCCCGTTACCTTAGAGACTGTGATTTCGCGAAAACAAAGCTCTGGTTCCAGAATAGTATCGGCAAGGCTTTAAGAAAGACGGGAGGAAACATGTTACTTGGCGGAACCACATCTAGATACAGGAAACCAATCACACTGTTTACGTTGTACATAATAAAGTCAAAGGTAAGCATGATTTAGGGAACCAAACACATTGTTAACGTTGTACATTATAAAGTCAAAGGTAAGCATGAGTTATGGAACCAAACACACTGTTTACATTGTACATAATAAAGTCAAGGGTAAGCATGATTTAGGGAACCAGTCACATTGTTTACGTTGTACATAAAAAAGTCAAGGGCAAGCATGATTTAGGGAACCAGTCACATTGTTTACGTTGTACATAATAGAGTCAAATGTTAGCATATTTAGGGAACCAATCAAGTTATTCACGTTAAACACAATACAGTCAAAGGTGAGCATAATTTAGGGAACCAGTCACACTGTACACGTTCAACATTACAAAATCAAAGGTTAGCATAATTTAGGGAACCAATCAAGTAATTCACGTTTACCACTTTCTTTGTATTTGTAGAACCTTCAAAATAATCAGAAAACAACATGTTACTGAGTATTAATATATAACCGTCTGCTTTTAAGTTGAATACTTTCATGTCGACAAATGATGAAGTCTTGTTAATCAATTTGGCAAAATACATAACAACGGTATTGGGGGCTCGTCAAACATTCTAATGTGGTCATAACCATACACAACAATCTTAATCTTATTTTTTGAATAATTCCTCGCTCTTTGATATCAAATATTGATTCTCGCATTTAGTATAACCTTCCTTAAAAACCACATGACATTATACTTTGTGCAAACTATGTAATTTTTGACTATATACTATGTACTTATTTAATAAGCTTTATTCTGTTTAATAAGTTTAACAAGTGTTCTTTTACAATACGTTAGGTTCTCAAAGTTGCACGAACCTTCCACGAACGTTACATTAACTACACCAGGGTACTGTTTTACTAAACAACTTACGGAAAATATTTGCGTAAGTCAAAACTAATAAACATTGATAGTATCTTCAATGAAAGGACAATATTGCAATGTGACACGTCATTGGAAGCGTCTCGGAGAGACGATTCCAATGATGTGTTACTTTGCAATATTGCTTTGCCAAATATTGAAATAAAACGACTTGTTGTTTCAGACTTACTCAAATCTTAAGCGTAAACTGTTTAGTAAAACGGTACCCTGGCAGTTCAAGACGCTTGAACGCTGCAACATGCTCATCTTTCAGGTGATTTACTGGGATCCTAAAGCATTCTACATTGAGCAGAGATTCGTTCGCTGGTCGGACGGGTTCGTGTGCTGTGAGGTAGTGGCTAAAATGTCTTTGGTCGGGGTCACCATGGAGGAACTGTTTGACACTTTAGACTACCAGGTGACCAGGCCGGAGTGTCCGGACAAAGTGGCCAAATGGATCGAATACAATGAACTGTCAAGTTCACAGTTACGAAAGGAAAAGGCCGAATGAGTTACAAGCTGTGTTCTGTGAATGGCTGTCCAAAGAAACTGGTTATTGAATAAGTTGAAAGAATATGGTCTTATTGATAAATGAACGATGAGAATTTAAAGGTCACATATATGTCTAATCTGCACATGAGATCGCTTTAGATAAATCTATACGTGAGGAATGAGCGACAACACTGACAAGGTTTAAACTTATCATCAAGCATTGTTGTATGTATTGAAACCGTTCATTTAATGAGTTGTGGTATTCATAAGTTATCTAAAATGGTTAAAGAATATGATCTTGCTGATAAAAGAATGATGGAAATTTGGAGGTCATGTCTATATCTAGTCTGTATAGTACTAAAGTACGCTTTAGATAAATCTATACATGAGGAATGATCGACAACACTAAAAAAGTTTATATTTATTACTAACACTTAGAATGCTGGGTCCGTTAGAATATATTCTTGTGTCGTCTGCTTTCAAAAAACCTTAAATATCTGCTTAATTCGGTTGAAGACAGATACTTAGAGTAGCAAGTTCAAACATTTTATTAGCATAACATTTACATGTCGTTGCTTCATACATTCATACATACATACATACATACATTTACAAAAACATACACATACAATCTATACTTATTATCATTATCATCATTATTATTATTTTTATTATTATTATTATTATTATTATTATTATTATTATTATTATTATTGTTATTATTATCATTGTTATTATTATTATTATTATTATTATTATTATTATTATTATTATTATTATTATTATTATTATTATAATTATTATTATTATTATTATTATTATTATTATTTTCATTATTTTTATTATTATAATTATTGTTATTATTATTATTATTATTATTATTATTATTATTATTATTATTATTATTATTATTATTATTATCATAATATTATTATTATTATTATTATTATTATTATTATTATTATTATTATTATTATTATTATTATTATTATTATTATTATTATTATTATTATTATTATTATTATTATTATTATTATTATTATTATTATTATTATTATTATTATTATTATTATTATTATTATTATTATTATTATTATTATTATCATGATTATAATTAAGTAAGTTAAATTGATTAATAATCATACAATCATGCAGGCGTGTGTGACATCGCTATATTCTGAGTCACGTATGGTATTAGTTAAATAAATAAACTTTCCAAGTTTGCATAAAACATTCTTTTTTTAGCTGTTTATTAAAAGTTTAAATTTGTTATAAGTTGGCCATGTATAGTAAAATTTTGGTATTAAAGTTTTTCTGAGATCACGGTATTTTGGACAAATCATTAAGAAGTGGTATTCATTTTCAATGGTATTTTGAGTGCACAATTTGCATAGCCTATTTTCTTTTGGTGTATTATTGAACCTTCCTGATTCTATTTCTATATTGATGTCAAGAACATCTCAATCCCGACAGTGCAATTCTATGTTTGTTGTTATCAATACAGTTAAGATAAGTTTCAGGTTCAAAACAACATTTAAAAGATAAATAGCATTGAAGCTTTCTGGAACTCTCTATTTCTCTCTATTTTGTATGTGCCAGTCTTTTATACGATTAATTACTTGATCACTGTTTATTTCTAAAACATCTAAATTGATAAAATAGCTTAAACCAAGACTATCTAAGATATTTTCGATTTCCTTATACAGGTAATTAATAGGGTTACCACGACTGTCTTTCATGTTAAAAACTTTATACATAAGAGAAGTTGGTGATTTACAAAGTCTAAACCAATACTTAATGATTGTAATCTTACGTAAAACAAAGAGTGGATATCTTCCAAATTCGCCATAAATGTCTCGCAATCCGAACGAAATTGTAAGGAAACGGAATTATTCGACCAGTTTGTTGCAGACGACTTTTGAAAACATTGTGGGTAAAGGAGAAATTGCTCGTGACGAGCAATTTCTCCTTTTCCCACAATGTTTTCTGCCATATCAGAGGATTATTTTTGAATTTCATCACGTTTTGAAATGTTGTCTGCAAACTCTTTCAATTTGGAACGGTCGACAATTTGGCGTTTGCTAAAGGGTTATAAGTATACTCGTGCATACAGACCGCTTATGACTTAATGTGTATAAGAACATGCTCTCCTTCATTAGTCCGGATGATTCGGTAATCCGGACATTTTGTTGGGAACGGACGAGTTCGGATTAACGAGACATCACTGTAGTGCAATGTCCTGCTTATCATAATATTGAAGAAGTCCCCTTACATGACCACTCATAACGACCGGTCAAAACTATTTAATAAGAGCACATGGGTACAGTACCCAATTCGTAAGAAAACATTGTCAAAACTGATAAATCTATTTCTATATGGCCCAAGGCTACTTGAGGGAAGAAAGTTCATTCAACCAATCCTAAAATATAGTCATGTTTTTTTTATTTGTCTTCTCATATACACGTTTGGTGTAATCTAGACTGTTATCAAATGATTTTGAAAGATTGTCGAATGGTTTTTGGCCCAGATCATTCTCCTTGGCTCACATGTACAGTCTAACTTGTGTTAAGCAACCACCCTTTTGAGCAGCCAACCTGCCTTAAACAGCCACTACAGAAAGTCCCATTGTTAGATTTATAGTGTTATTCAATTTGTGTTAAGCAGCCAACCTGTCTTAAACAGCCAATTTACTCTGTGCCAAAAGCTGGCCTCTTAACACAAGTTTGACTGTACATACAATGTGCCTTCCAAAAAATCAGAGTTTGGTGTCCTAACGAAAGTCCCATTGCCCCAGACACATTTGGCTGCACATGTAGATTCAATCGCAACTACTCGGGTATTTCCGTAGGCTGGGAAATGCATGTTTTCATTGGATAAACCCGATGTGTTATTGGCTGCAGATCGAACCTCTAGAAAACACAAAGACGAGAACGACAGATCGGTCGTAATGAGCGATTTCTCCATCTATAACCTCGTTACCTCTCAACATCACAAATAAGGATCTTTTTTCGAACATTATGAGTGTAGTCCGATCTTGCTTTTGGTTTTGACCAGTGACAGAAAAGGCCATACATTTTCCGTTTGATTATAAAGACAATGTGGCTAAAGTGATCCCAACACTTATGAGAGGCACGGTAAACGTTGTTTGCGGTCCAAAATAATTGGAATAATTGGAAATCTTTTCGACATAAGGAGTTTTGCTTAGCAAGAGCAGATGAACCTTTCTTCTCATTCCAATGGTTTTAGTATTAATTGATTCGTTTAAATACTTAAACGATTCACTAGAAAACATCACTATACTATAAAGATTGCTATGCACATTACCTCTCGAAATGCTTAATCTTGTACCTGCTCTCTCAAAGCTTTTCTTTCCTTTTTGCTTTAATGGGTTCTGCCATTTACGATCGAGTTATCGCAAATGTTCCTTCTTTATGGGTGATGTAAGTAATTGCTTTCCATTTAGACGAATTACATAATCAGATTTGATTGAAAGGACACGCTTCCTTCCTAAACTGAACCAATCTCTACCAGAGCATGGCTTACATACTACGACGTGACGAATGACAACTGTAAAAAGGGAGGTCGTTGTGAAACATGAGGCGAAAACAATCATCAAAAGCTGAACAATGTAACAATAACACTTAAAGAAAGACAACTCTTATAAGTCAACTGTGTGTACGACTCCTAATTGTCACCCCTCTCACAAAGATACATAGAAGAAATCAATTGAAGTAAGCATGTTGATGTAGCGTAAAATGCAAGCGCATGAAACGAACTCTCGGCAAATCGAGGATGAAATGCAAGACTATAGTAAGTGCTTCATGTTTATGAAGCACTTACTAAAGTCTTGCATTGAAACCTCAAAATGTTGACGGTCTACTCAATTGTTCTTGATCTTAATTGGCCGATTCGGGGAGAAAATTCGAGACTACATCTGAGTTAAGCGTTGTTAAAGATGTGTGACCTCGGCCTTTAGGTTTGTAATCTAAGGCATTTATATTGTAGGTCGATAAAAAGATTTCATCAATGCTTCGTATAAAACGCCCTGTAAATGTTACACACTGTCTAATTAATCAAGTATCTTATTCAAAAGACTTCAAACGTGTTTGCAACAGGCAACACAAGAACTAATTTTACCAAAATAATGATGTGATTATTTATCGTCATGGGTTTTAAATTTTATAAATTTATCATGCTTTCTTCTAGAAGGATGTTATATATCTTATTTTAGTAGTTTCAAAATTGGTATTACTGAGAATGTTTTCAGCTGATGATAACTCAAAACAGAATAACCAAATATCAATTTCCAAAACAGTAAGGGGAGCGTGGTTAAGCCAACCTCACACATTTGAAAATTTAACTATGTCTTTTAACTCTTTACCACCTGCAGACGACATAATTTTTACTTGGTGCAGATGACTTTAGAAAGTTTTTTTAAGATGTGAAAACTCTTTCATTCATTCTGTTATAATGGAATAATTGATTGAAAAAGCAATTTCAATTGTGACAAGGAGTTTCTCCTTTTGTCACTTTTTTTTAAAGTCGTCTGCTGCAAGACGCAAAAAAGGTGGCGTTAGGTAGTAACGCGTTAAGAAACAAAATTGATAACAACGAATAACATGGATACATCTTTTTCTCGTGATATATGGTATAAACTTTTGTTACAAAAGAAATAAAAATGCTCATTAGAAGCAAACGATTCTTTAGCACAGTTGTTTCTGATGTCTTCAGCAGCAGATGCACCAATGTAAGGTTCAATGTAGTAAAGGGTTGAATCAAGAGACAAATTTTACATCGTGTCAACAATATTTAAAGGCACATTAAAGGAGATTAATGCTAAATCAAACTGTATTATTTGGTAAACCTTTGGTCAGATTCAAATAGTTATAACCAAAAAACCCCATCAGCAAAACTTAAACGTTAAAGCCAACAAGAAATAACCCAGATTAATCAGTTTAATAATTCATGTGCGAGTCTTGACCCCTGACCTTGACAGTTGATACACACACGTTTGAACCAACCAATCAGAATTTCTTATTTTGAATATTTAAACAAACAAGTTGTTGATAAACATGATTAAATTGGAGACAATTATATTTCAAGCACAAAATAACTTATGTTAAATGCGTCTATTAAATAGGGAATACATGCATTCGTAAATCAATTCTCATGACGTTTATGAACATATTAAAAGAACTACATATATTGTTTCAGTAATTTCTTTACTCATCTCCTTTTATGTGCCTTTAAGTTATTCAGAGCCATAGCCTAATACTTGTGGATTCAGGAAAGCCGCAGGAGTCACAGGCATAAGCATTGATCCTTTACTAAAACGGTAAACGGTGTATGGTATATAGTAAGACAATTGTAGCATTCAGCCTCAGGCGAAGCGGGTTGAATTCCAGCACAATCATGAACAATCATGAACTTTGATCGGGGTTCATCAAAAAACAGATGACTTACGATACGATATCTGTACATTTGTTTCTGGCGTGAACATTCTTTATTTTAAACACATACATCTGTTAACTACATATAACAAGCACTTTGCTATAAACAGCAACATCGTAACAAAAACCGAAAAAGACCAAAACAACAAGATCATAAATGATTTTCTTCTAACTCGGTAAATTGACGGTGAAATTATTGCTACATATAACAAGCACTTTGCTATAAACAGCAACATCGTAACAAAAACCGAAAAAGACCAAAACAACAAGATCATAAATGATTTTCTTCTAACTCGGTAAATTGACGGTGAAATTATTTCCACAAAAAGAGAATTTGCTCGAGATGAACAAATTCTATTTTTGTGACAATATTTTCATATACCATTAACTCTTAATGCGGTTTGTGAGAGAAAAGGTAAAAGGTTAGATATCAACGATAATAGGCATGCAAAGATGAAAGCATGTACATGTCTGCCACAGAAGCAATAAATGATCCCCATCAAGTTCAATAGAGTCAAGTCGTGTACAAGTCTTTCTTTGTAACCGGACTAACTCAACTACGAATTTAGTTGAACAACCGTAATCAGGGTTCATAAAAAAAGATAAATAAATACAACGAAAAATATGCAAGATCGTCGCAGTTGTCCTATACGTATACTGAGTTGGACACATTGAAAGGTGTACTTTCGTATAGAAAAACTGTTGTTTCCGTTTTATTCCGTTTTGTCAAATTTGTTTATTAGGTCTTTGGTTTTGTGTGTATGTTATAATAGGCAGAGAGGGTCAGTATGATTTTCATTCACGATGAAAATGGTTCTTCGTTTTCATATTTCCATACTGATTTTATAAATGCAACAATTGGACACCAACCTTCACAAAACCAACACTTTCTTTTTTTTGACAAATCCATGCAAGGAGGATTTATTTTTAAGGAAAATTATTGTTTCAACTGTCGTGGCCAAATCGCCTTCTGAAACTACAAGCGGATAAGTATGTTTACATCCTATCTGAATACTTCGGGTTTATCCAATGAAAACATCTCTGACAAAATATGAACGCCGTCATAGTGCAAGACTTTACGTTCATTTTCAAAAGAAAATGCCAAATGCAGATTCATCTAATTCGATTAACAGACTGGCAGAAATAGATGGACGGAAAGAGACAAAAAGAAAGAGATACAAAACAATTAAAAGTTAAATTTATAAAAGGACATATGCATAAGGACAGGAACAGAAAGATAGAGGCAAAAAGAAACAGACAGACAGAAACAAATAAATTCACAGCTGATCGATAAAAAGAACCATTTGGTATATGGAGACGATGATAGACTTAAACTGATGGGGCAACTTGAAAATGGGTGTCTAGCCGTGATGACCAGCGTGGGCAACCAGATTTTATTCATTTCAAGAAAAAAAACGCCCATCAAAAGTATACAAATAAAACCTTAGCCAGGTCATTGTAAAAACGAGACAATACACCAGTACGGGGCTCTTTAATTAGACGACGGCGATATCATTAAAAAAAAGATTCAATGTTGTACTTTTACCATTCCTTGATATGAAGTTTTTTGTAACTGGTCCAATGCGTTGCAATCAGCGGCAAGTGAATTTTCATTGTTATTTTTCTATTTGCGAAATACACTGTGACAAAATGAGAATCTGCTCGCAACCTCATTACGCTGTTGGTGCGAGAGTATTGATAGTTGCCATAAAAAGTTGCCTAAATCAGCCTGTGAGATCGGTTCAAGTCAATCTGTTCCCGCATATTCAAGGTGTTGGGGATAGTTCGTATAAGATAACTATTCGTAATTCACAATGTTTCATGTCCATACAAATTAACGCGTTTGTATACTCCATCATTAAACTATGACACTATCAATCGTAATTACAAACTTAGAAATTACCTTTTTCGCAGAGGGATTCTCAAATTTCATTTTCTTTTACAAATAAAAACGGGGAATAAAGTATCGCATGGTTTGAAGCATTGCATGGCTTTAAGAGAAATCGATTGATATTTGTGCAGAACATTCATAAAGCATCGGATATATCACTTTGGTTGCTTGATGACTACACGGAGAGACGTTTCATCCACTCCAGATAGCAATATGTGACTTTTCTAAATTCAAGGCATACGAGATAAAATAAATATGAAGAACATCATTTTCATTATAGACCTGATTTGGACATGCAAATTGAGCTATTTGAAAAAAACTGTTAAACCAATCCTACTCTACGGATGTGAACTGTGGGGTCATGGAAATAATGACGCCATAGAAAGAGTTCAACTCAGATTCCTTAAACACATACTAAAATTGAAAAAGTCTACGCCTACCTTTATTGTATATGGAGAGACAGGTGTTTTTCCATTACAAATTGAAATAGAAACCAGAACAATTTCATATTGGACTAAACTTACAGAAATCAAACCAAATACTTTACTACATAATGTATACAGATATATATATCACCTGTTCACCAACACAGCACCAGAACACACCACGTCACCTTTATTCAATTGGATTTGAAACACACAAAATATCTAAATAAAATGTGGCTTGAACAATATTTGGGATATTCAGAATTCCCAAACAAGAAATGGTTAAAACTTACAGTTAAACAAAAACTCAAAGATTTGTTCATAAATGAATGGCATCGAATAATAGGAAATAATAACAGTTGCTACACTTACAAACTCATAAAAAAAAGAAATTTGGCTTTGAAAATTATCTTATAGAAATCCCCCAGCCACTACTAACATACATGATTAAGTTCCGAACAAATAACCACAAATTACCAATTGAGCATGGAAGATGGTCAAATGTGGATCTAAATGAAAGAAAATGTACACTATGCAACATTAACACAATTGGAGACGAATTTCACTATCTTCTCGAATAAACATTTATATCGAATCAAAGAAAATTACTAATTCCGCAAAGATTTATAAACAGAAAAAACATTTTTACATTTGAATCATTGATAAACTGCAAATCTAAAGACGAACAAATTCGACTCTGTAAATTCATCAAAACTATTTTGAATCTATTCTAAAGTTACTATATTTTAACAAAATACTATGTATATGTATATGTGTGTGTGTATGTATATGTGTATATGTGTGTATATGTATTAATGTGTGTATATGTATGTATATGTATGTATATGTATGTATATATATATGCAAGTGATATGTATCTATGAACATATTGTGTTAAGCGACCTCATAGTTCAAAGTATTGTTTTGTGATTCGTTTAACACGCATTTGATTCAAGTTTATCCTTAAACTTTCTCTTTAAAACCGTTAGCATATGTATTTTCTCAATGGAATGACAAATAGAGAGATAGTGATATAGGGAGATAGTGATATATGAAATATAATATAGAGGAAGAGATAGAGAGGTAAAAATAGAGAGGTAGAGCTAGAGAGGTAGAGATCAGTGAGAATTACCAAGCAGACGCCTCGTTTACATTATGTTTCATGTTATTTTAACCTCATATCTTCTGTAAAAGGAATTGAGTGAAATAAGGATTTTGTATTGTATTGTATTGTATGGTAAGAACCGTATCTTATCAGTAGAACAATATTTTTTGTCACAGTGATTTAACAATCTATGCATTAGATATATCAGAGTCATTCACTATCGTGTAGAGGGTTATTTAAACACAATGGGGTAATTCTTACTTTATTTTCGTTTTGTTGAAATCAAGTAACCGTCTAATGCGACACGATTTTAATCCCTCTGTCTTCCTCGAGAAGACGGGGGTCAAATGACCGAAAAGGTCAGTCAAAGTTCACATCAGGTGAATCAAGGGGACCATAAAATACAAAGATTTAATGAAGTTCAACATAGTGACTTGACGCGACTTTAAGTGTTTGATAATTATTTGTATATCTTGTGTTTGAAATTCACTCTAAATGATTTTGGCAATGAAGTATTTTTGATGTAAGTAAAATAAATGCGTTCTTAGCGCCGGGGATTTTAGATCGGTTTTGATCATTGTTTGTGTACCATAGATAATTGTGGCAAAGCGCTTAAGTTCAACCTAGTACTTGTAGATTGCCCAAGGAATATGAATAAAGGAAAAGTAGTTGTAAATTGTCTAGACAAGATATTTAAACCTAAATAAATGAATGTAAGCAGAAAGCAAAGACGATCAAGCCAGCAAAAAATATTAAGGTTGCAATCGCCTGCTGTTGTGGGACTTGTATAGAATTGTTCATCAATACATCCGAATGAGATTTATAATACGCAACAATTTGGATTGTTATCTGCAATTTAATTTCCATTTGAGTTAAGCAAAGCCTGATCGTTTAGTACATAGGAACAACACTCTTTTTACATTCGACTTATTCTTTATGCTGTTGATTCCATATGAATAATATCTAGCTTGGAAAATTTTATTCTGATTCCCAGATAAATAACCAGTTTATATAACACTTGTTACAGATTCACAAAAACTATATTCGTTTTGTAATGCATGGGGAAAACTTTCCTCAATGACCGATTGCATGAACACGATTTCATTTCTTGTAAATGAAATTCGTCGGACAAAATACAACAAAAATTAATAGATAAGTTGTTACTCAAAGCGTTTCAACATGCCCCATTCCAACAAAATCACCCCAACAATTATTTCCTCATAACTCTCTCATGAGAAAAATTAACGCCTACCAAATCCTAACCCTTATAATGCTGCAACCGACTTTATGCTTATACAAACAGGTAAGATCCATGCCAGCCGCCAAGTAAATTGGCGGCTGGCCTGTGATCTAACCTATTCGCTACTCTTACTATCTTTCCTCAACACAATTAAGCAGATATTTAAGGTATTGAAAGGCAGACGGCACAAAAATCTATTTTTACAAAATTAGTCAGCATTCTAAGGGTTACCCCTATGACGGAATATACCCAGCAATAGTAACACCTACCTAATTGAGGGCCTCAATTTTATCCATGAAACAAAACACCCCTATCCAACATTCACCTATTCATAACCCTTATCGAACGATGCCCGTGCTATTAAAACGCCGTGTATCAAATTTCTGAGAGAAGGGTAACTAAATAAACCATTATTTTCATTTTTATATTTGTTTGCTCAGCGCGGCCACACTAAAGTTCAAAACCTTGTATAAGCAAATGGACGGAAATGACCCTAGACGGTAAGTTGAAACTTATTCAGCTTTAATAATGTTAAGCTAGTATCAAAATAAAGTGCTATATATGTCTTTCCATCTATACCCATCCATAAACTCATTCATTAATAGAATACATATATTCCTTAATGAATGATACTGCTTTAAGATCTTTGTTCAAAAATATTTCACTGTATGTTTTTTTGTTAATGATGATTGTCATAATGATATGTAATTTCTTACAAGTTAAGATAACCACTGCTTCCTGGATTCGTTACCATCACCTGTGCAGAATGTAATTTTAGGAGAGTTTGCAGAATGGATCCCGCTTCCCACAGGGATCGTACCCACGTCCTTCGTGTCCTTAGACCAATGCTCCTGGACCAAAGTCCTCCGAGTAGATAGCCAGACGAATACATGTATAAGAAAACATTTTGACTGTTTTAAAAATTGAAAACTGTTACATATTCTAAACAGTTGTTCAGTTTTACTTCATCGACAGTTGAACTAAAAAAACTTCCTATTATGTACTATAAGAACTTGGTTAGGTAATAGGGTCATGAACATAAACATTTCATAATAAAATAACGTCTTACGCAGATGCTAGATCCAGTCACGATGCTAAGTAGAGTAACAATAGTGTTGTTGACCAACACTCTCCGTCTGTTGGCCTTTCTGATTAGCATGAATTACACGTTATGCAGAGTATTTAAAGTATATTCTCGGAGCCATCCGTAATGTTCGACCACGTGGTTTACCACGAGAGCATGGACGTTGTTATACAACTGGTTGTCTATGAGTGTTATCTTGATGTTATAGGGTTACAAATTTAATGTATGTTACATTACCCATACCTGAATTCAATCTATTGAGAATTATGAAAATCAATAAAGTAGTGAAAAACATTTCATCAATATAACTCTATTTCGTTTGGGTAGTTTTGCAATCGAAGAAAAAGAAAGATCAACCGTGATGGACTTTGTCTATTGGTCTCGACAGTGTTCGGAAGACTGTCGAGTATCAACTATACCGCGTCATAATTATTCATGCAAGGAGGGCAACAGACGGCGAATGTTGGTGAGCAATAGCGATAATAGATGTACAACAATCATCGAGGTAGAACCCAAGAAAGGTTGACGTAGTGAAAAATTCATTCATCAAAATAATTGACGACTCGCTTATTTCGTACATGTTAAAACGAATAAGTTCAGACGAAATAAATCTGAAGAAGTTGTTTAATATTTAATGAGGCAATAAACAAAATTTAACAAAAAGAATGAAAATGATGGATCTTTTTTCTTCTTCTTAAAATAGACAATTTCGCGTCTTTAGACATTTGCTCTCTTTTATCAAAATTGGAGAAAGGTTCAACAACGCGATCTGCCTTTTAAACCAGCCTTTCGGTAGGTGTTATATGCACTTACTAATGACAATATCCTGTACTCGGCCAATACAGGAATCGAAAATGGACCACTCAATGAAAATCCGCTCTGACAGGAAAATCATACCAGTAATCGTAACAAGTCAAACATCAGAAAGAATAGAAATGTCCACTGGTCTGTTATTTGCGTTCAAATAATTTTCTAAAAGCAAACGCTTGATACACATCTTTAGTAGACGGCTGAAATGCTTTATATGATCTTATACGATAAGATGTAGTTATAAGCAAGATTTTAATAAAGCTAGCTACATTAGGATTCTAATTGAAATTGACTGTTTATGTATCAGCGTGAATTAGAGCGAAATTCGGAAATGAGAATGTGGAGAAGAAAATAATAGGAATAAGAAGTCGGACGTAATGAATGAAGAGATAAAGTACGAGACGTAGATGAAGAAGAAGAAGAAGAAGAAGAAGAAGAAGAAGAAGAAGAAGAAGAAGAAGAAGAAGAAGAAGAAGAAGAAGAAGAAGAAGAAGAAGAAGAAGAAGAAGAAGAGAAGAAGAAGGAGAAGGAGAAGGAGAAGAAGAAGAAGATGAGAAGAAGAAGAAGAAGAAGAAGAAGAAGAAGAAGAAGAAGAAGAAGAAGAAGAAGAAGAAGAAGAAGAAGAAGAAGAAGAAGAAGAAGAAGGAGGAGGAGAAGGAGGAGGAGGAGGAGGAGGAGGAGGAGGAGGAGGAGGAGGAGGAGGAGGAGGAGGAGGAGGAGGAGGAGGGGGGGGAGGAGGAGGAGGAGGAGGAGGAGGAGGAGGAGGAGGAGGAGGAGGAGGAGGAGGAGGAGGAGGAGGAGGAGGAGGAGAAGGAGGAGGAGGAGGAGGAGGAGGAGGAGGAGGAGGAGGAGGAGGAGGAGGAGGAGGAGGAGGAGGAGGAGGAGGAGGAGGAGGAGGAGGAGATAACGAAAACCACAACAAAAATGACAAGAAAAGAGGAATGAATGTTGTTAAAAAGAAAGAGCACAAAAAAAATCAGCGATTAACTTTAAGCTTTCATAACGTCTAGTGCCCGTGCCGGGTTATGCTGACCTTGACATTTGACGTCTGTGTTTGCCCAGACACAATATTAATGTGACCGGGGATTGACCCAGCAATAAAATCTGAAGTGGTGGGCGCGGACATAGAAAGATATCAATCATATTCACCTAAACGCTACTGGGCCGCCCAACGGTTTATACGTATAAGCTGTAGTGCGCAAAGGCGTAAATTTAAACATATTTTATTGTAAAATATTTTTTACAATTGGATTGGGACGGAAGCTATAAGCTTATTGGGTCCCTCTCCTGAATAACATAACGACATGACAGCAATACAATACAAAAAAAATGAAACAAATAATTGTATATTCACCGATAGAGAGAGAGAGGGGACGAGTAGAGATAGCGTTATAAAGAGATATAGATAGAATAGGGAGAAAGAGACAGAGTGGATGGAGCTGTAGATGAATGGACCAGAAATGGTAAACCATCAATCAAACCGTTTGCTTCCTTTTATATAATTGTTAACATGAGTAAATACCACTATATTTTCATCAAAAGTAAGGAAATCGGTTCCAAAGAGGATTGTATTTAGATCCAGTATAACATCGAAACTCGCCAGAGAAGGGAGCAATTGAAAGGCGTTATTTAGAGCTCAGTTCAATACTGTAGTCAAGTCGCAAATGCGCAGGACTTCACTGTAGTATTGCTCTGAGCTTTAAATAATCGAAATATCGAAGTCATTCCGATGTACATTTAATGTACATTCCGCTTAAACATGTACATAAAATTTACATCGGAATGGGTTTTGTTTTTCGTACGTGTATAGAGTTGCACATACATTAACTTTACTTCGGAATGCGGTTGGCCTTGACAGAGAGGTTCCAGGGGGTTCAGTGTACGACATCTAATTCAAACTCGATCACTCCACAGCGTGTACGATTAAAGGTGCTTGTTCACAGAATTGAGGCAAATTGGAAGTTAAAATGAAATTTATTTGAAACGATGCAATTTCTGTACCGTTGTAAAACATACACTGTACATTGTAATCGAAAGCAAAACTAGCGCATATTTAGATATTTAGAAGATGTTTATTACGGAGTTAAATGTATTTCTTATCCCAAAGCGTTTAAACGCTTTTGAAATTCACCAAATACCGTCTATAGATATTAAGATATATTGACAGCTTCATAGTTAACTTTGATGTTAGTAATCAATTATCATAAGGTATTCTGTAACAGTCTAAATATTTCTCTATTTGGAAAAAAGTGACTTTCATATTTTGTAATCTGTGAACATGCAGCTTTAAAACGACTGCTCGTGACAACGGGTTTAATTAACATGCATGAACAGTAGAACACAGCAGCAGAAGGTACATTCATTTCATCATGTTTTCCTAACTGGCTAGCCTTTAGTGAGGAGGAGGGTCCCTTACAAAGCACCGACGACTTCAGAAAATTTTGGAAAGCATTGGCTGTCAATACTTTCAAACTTAGATAACATATTTAATCTTTATCAATCTAATATTTTAGTTGTTTTATAGAATAATGCAAAAGTTCGCCACTAGTCGTTCCTTTCTTTATCAAAATGTTTTGCGCTGCAACTATACCCTTAACCCTTTCCCAAACGTCAAATTTTCGACTGTCCCAAATTGAAAGAGTTTTCAGACGACATTTCAAAATGTTATGAATTGAAAATAAATTATTCTTCAGATAGAGCAGAAAACCTTGTGGGATAAGGAGAAATTGTTGTAAGCGAGCAATTTCTCCTTTTCCCACAATGTTTTCCAGAGACTTCTGCAACAAAGTGGTTAAATGTCCTCATTGTTTGGTAAAGGGTTAATGAATATACATGTTAATGCGATACTTGGTTATTTAAAAGCATCCTTCAGCCAAGCCTCCATGTTAAACGTGCATTCTACTATTACTTTTTATACAGCAAAGTGTATTATTTTATACAAACTGCTAATTATGCATAAATATCCGGTATACGTTTTCAGTACGTTTCAGTGAGTCTAACCTACTGGTTTAAAACGCATTTTTTTAAACTTGATTCCTTTTAACATAGATGTCTTCAATATGAAATACCTAAAACATAAGGGGTTTATTTAATGTACCTGGAAAAATTGTATGGATATGTCAAGGCTGAAATAACCAGCATTAAAAACGCAACGAAACAGATTTTAGATCTTGCGTCCGGGATTCGAACTCACGAGCGGAGTATCCACATTGCGTGTATGTTCGAACAAAAACCGAGCCGAGGTTTTATTCCGGGTAAAAACTAGAAAATCATAAATAGGTGAACAGAGTAATGTTTTGTGAAACTGACGAAGAGTTGAGCACATGCTTAGTCACTTTGTTTAGATTCTATGCATATTCTAAACTCATAAGACTGTTTTCAACGGTCCAAATCATCTAAGAATAAAAATTCGTTTAAAAGCGATAAGACCAAAAGGATCAATTTGCTCTTAAAGAGCAATTTCACCTTTATATAGCAATGATGTCTAAGTCAGTCGATAAGGGTCTCATGTAACAGAATAGGCTGGAAAAAGTACAGATACATGAACATAAACACAGTAAAACATTTAAAAAAACCTCACCTTAATTAATCGAGTATATCCAATTCTATAAAGTTTTACATAATATCCATAAGGGCCGTCTACCATAGACTCGTAATTCGAATTGAATATTCTAGCCGAATAATAACAATATGTGTAAATACTACAGCTGGGCTCAGACGGCCTTAAAATAATCCAGTCCTCACACTTTACCCGCCAACCAGCGATTTAAAAACGAAATCGCTTTAAAGGTACTTGTTCACAGATGAAAGGAAATTTGGCAGTTACCAACAAATTTCTCTAAAACGACACAACAGCTGTACTGTTATATGATACGCATTGAAGAATGGTAAATGGAAGCAAAATAAGATCGTTTTAATTCTTTAAAGCATGTATACAGTGTAATAACGCGTACTTTGATCTAAAAGCGTGACACCGCTTTGGATATCTATCGTATTTAACCTATACATATTAAGGATTATTGACGCTTCCTGAAAAAGAAAATCAAGCTTCCAATGATAACTTTTAATTGTATATCAAACAGCGATATAAAAACTGTATCATTTCAACGACATCTTATTTTAACTTTGAACATTTTCTCTTCTGTGGACAAGCACCTTTAAGGTAAACAATCCAATTTCTTTCTCCGACGAGCATGTGTCGTTTTATTAGAGTTGTATCGCACGGAAATGCAAGGAACGAAGACAATTCGTGACAATACAACACTATCTTTCATTGTTAGCTATATCAAGAATCATTTATTGACTTAAACTAAACAGTTTCTTGTCAGAAAACAAGTGTATGAAGAATAACAAGAAGAAGAGAAAATAAACAAATTAAACACTATACATAGGTTCAAGTGACGTTCATATATGATGGCTGTCATTCAGCAGAGAAGCGTTATAGCAGAGCTACATTCCAAGGAATTAAAGCGATTGTTAATGAAATTACTCCGACATGATTTATTCAATGGTAAATGCGATTAAGTCGAAAAATAGTCAGTAACTTCGAAGACATGAAGTGCAGACTGGTGAGGGAATATCGAAATTGTGTCGGTTTTCGTTGCTTCCAATTTGGACCCGTCACAAAATATCCATATATTAACCAATATGGTCAAATTGGTCAAGTTGGCCGAAGGGATAATCAGTCGTTGACCAGACGAGGATTGACCCAAGCAGCATAAGTTTCGGACACGGGTCACTCTGGTCAGATTTACATTCCCAGACGATTACCGGACACCCACCACCATGTCAATGACAGGTTAGCCCGCGTTCCCCCTTACGGACCTTTGTGACAGATCAAAACAACCGCAGACGACAAAAAGTTATATTACATGTGCTCACGCCAATGATAGTTCTAGAAGGCACATAGTTCTATAGTTCTAGAAGGAATAATAAGTATGCATAATTTGTTATGGAGCAAACTATTGATTGTATAAACTGATTTGTTGACAAAGGAAAAAAAGGAAAAACACAGATAATTATATAAGTATGTGTCGAATTCGGGTAAAAAGCACTATGACAAAATGATACATTGGTCATATCGCTGAATATTTAGTACTATTTGTCATGGATTGTCAGTAAAAGCTCATTTTAAATTTCATGACCTAAATTTAAAGTCAATGATAAATAGCATTAAAGAATGCATTATCTGTATGGCGTTGTGAAGAAACCATTGTGACAAAAGGATACATTGCTCATAATGAGCAATTTAACCTTTTGTCACAGCAGTTTCTAAAACCGTCCTCAGCATATGCGGCAAAAGAAAGGGATAAATCGTCTCGCCGAAAAATAAAAATAATTGGACTGAAGTTGTTAACGCGTTTATCCATCCACCGTGAATTCACATTAGATGGCAATATCTTCTTATGTATTTTCCTCTCTTTTTCTGTACAATCGTTTCACAACCACTTTAAATTGAAATAGAAGGGGTTATTAACATGTTTATACTTCATGAATTTCGCATCATATGGCGATATTTGCTAATAAATGTTGCTCTCGTTTACATATGAACAATAGTCACACACCACGGATGAAGAATAAAAAGCAGAAGGTTATATGACGTATTGGCATTGACTTTGGTTCAACGAAGTCTCCAATATGGGTTACATTGAGCATTGTTTCCCTTTTGTCAAGGTGGTTTCAAAGGTCTTCTGTAGCGGATGCGATGAGATGTGGTACGGGGTAAAGAGTGGTTACTAGTAATCTTTCCATTTAAACTATATTGCTTTAATTAGGCAATGGTTGTTAAAAGAATTTTCCTTCGTGAACAACCTATCACAAGTTGAAAATTGTTAAGTAACTATTTATTTATTTTTTGATGTAGAGATTGAAGCGGACGGATACATGGACGTATTGGCATTGACTTAGGTTCAACAGAGTCACATACATGTATATTGGTTACAATGAGCATTATTTTCCTTTGGTACAGTGATTTCTACGGTGTTCTGTAGCAGATGTTATGAAATGGGGTAAAAACTGATTAATCTATTCACCGAAAGAATATTGCTACACTAACACAGGGGTTATTAACCGGTTTTTCATTCGTGCATGTCCCATCACTAGTCTGGATTACCTGTCCCTTAACATTACATTTATTATAGTATGACGGAGACCAGACTAGTCCAATCAAAAGATGAAACTTGTTAAGTTACTTTATCCTTTTCTTCTGTTTTCGTCTATAGAATAGAGTCATGAAATTTTAGTATATAATTACAACAAGAGCATTCACATGGCGTTTTTACTACATGTATTGTCGGATGTCTAACCCATTTTTTCCTTGAATAGACGATAATTTTCAAAATAGATAGTTTACTTCAAAGTTGCGATATTGTGTAGAAACCATGCTGAATCAAGGGAGCTTGCTCGTTTGCGAGAGAATCATCGTGTTGTTATATCATTTTCTTTCTTTACTCTTCTGTGGAAGGTGAAAGAAATGAAGAAAAAGAACGAGCGGATTGGCAGAAAACAAACACTATAACAAGAAGACACCTTTAATGAGTTATTTCTAATTAATACTTTGATGCAAATTTCTTTCTTAATGTTATGCGTTAATTTGTTGCCTTATAGAAGAAATATAAAATCTGCTCGATAAGAGGAAATTGCCATAATGCAACACTTTATTTGGCTTTGTCAATAGGACTAATTTTTTTGATAAAAGGGCAAAATATTCTTACGTAGTTATTCGTAATTTATGCCAGTCCCTCTGTTGTATGTACAGTCAAACTTGTGTTTAGAGGCCAGCCTATGGGACAGAGTAAATTGGCTGTTTAAGACAGGTTGGCTGCTTAAAACAAATTGATGTTCACTATAAATCTAACAATGGGATTTTCTGTAGTGGTTTTTAAGGCAGGTTGGCTGCTTGAAAGGGTGGTTGCTCAACACAAGTTAGACTGTATATATGCCATATGACAATTGCATTGTGCTGAGGTAACCCTGCATCACTCAGCTTCCAATTAAGATGAAAGATTGCGTTGACACACATGATTACCGCCATACATCTGCATACCAATGTTAATTTTCATAGCATGTACTGTATACATATGTACATGACTAGACAGTTTTATCACATGGATTGGTAAGCCGACTAAATGTTTTCTTTTCAGCGATTTCAAAAGTTCTTCAGTTAACTTCACCTAACCTTGAATTTGTTTGGTCTTTGGCTATATGTTGTTCTTTTTTGCTTTGAAAGTTCTCCTAAATATTGAAATAAAACATATCCAATGGATTGTGTGTGTTAAAATCAACATCTATAAGAAGTACAATATAAAAAGGTGCATTCCCACATCTAAAATTAGACTTTTTGCCCCTTACTCGATGTGACATCGCTTTACTGCGTCTGCAGCAAAAGTATTAATAAGCCATCGTGACCTAATGAGAAATTGCTTATGACAAGCAATTTCTCATTAAGTCACGATGGATTTTTACCAACATCGCACGAAATAGTTCGTTCATATTTCTTTTGTCGTCTGCTTTTCCTTTTAACCTCTACCAATCACGAATTCCTACATGACAAAAGAAGGTTATAGATTTACTCTTAAAGACCAATTACTTCTTTGATTACAATGGTTATCAAATATACATATAATGGAAGTTTGTGAAAAAAAAGAAGCACATTGTTAAACGTAGGTAAGAAACACAGAGAAAATATCACCGACTCAGTAACGAAGTTATAAAATGAGCCTTGATTTTTACGAAATCTCCATTAAAACCTGTAGTTTAGCGCTTGAGGTACTTCACCAAATTACTCCACTTGTCATAAATCGATTAGCCCGTATTGAGGTTTGGGAGCTTTCCAAATTCAAAGTGTCGGCAGACGACATTTTTTTAAAGATAGGGACATGGCCTATCGTATTGTATCGGGCAAAATCACGTTAAAACGAGTTTATATGCGAGAGAGAGAGCGGGGTGGCATACTAAAATGTCTGTATTGCCCAGCTTGTTCAAAAGCATTTACGGACAAGTGAATTCAACTGAAATTAACTACAAAACCATTAAAAGGAAAAGCGCGGCATAAGATTCGGCATTTACGGGCAAGTTAGATCGCGCAATCCAAGGAGAGAGAAATCATATCGATTTACAAAATCTGCATACCTTGCATATCATAAGGCGCAAAGTAATACTTAATGCATGTAAATTGAAGAAGAAAAAACAAAAACCCTTTCAAATGGTAGTACTACACTTCCCATGACACCCTTGTGGAAATTAACCAGTTTCCCTTATACCTAAAGTTGTGACTGAAGGAATTTAAAGAACAGTAGCCGTCAATCTCAAAGGTTGAAAAATACCGTTTTTAAAACTGGTTAGAATAAGACAAGTTGTAACAAATGAAGAAATTGTTCGTCACGAGCAGTTTCTTCATTTGTCACATTAGTTTCACGAACCGTCTGTATTAACAGCGTATATAAGTGTATATATAAGGCGTAACAAAGCTGGTTTTGACCCTTCGACCCTTGTCTATGGATTTTATGGACTAATGTGGATAGATAAGTTAGCAACACCCCCCTTTTTCAGCAAAATCCCTCTCCTACTAGTCTGGGATCTTTGTAAAAGTTTTTTTTTTCTAAATGACTTAAAGCCATTCATTTGCAGAAGCATAAATTGATTTAAACGGATATTAGTCTATCTAAAGAAAAGTACAATACTGTAATGTGACACATCATTGAAAACGTCTCGGAGAGACGATTCCAATGATGTGTTACTTTGCAATATTGCGTATCTCAATATGTAAAGAAGAGGGAATACTAGTTCGCACTTACGCATATTTTATCATAAGTCTTAGTAAAACGGTTTCCTAGTGCCTGTCTCACCAAGGCTCATTTTGCCAAAGATTTTCTCATAATCATTAATTGAGGGGGTATATTGAAAAAGCGTTAACTAAGACATGAATTGAACATCAGTCCTTTTTTTATATGGGTTTTACATCACATCAACATTATTTCAGTTATGTAGCGATGCCCGACTCTTAATGATTGAGGAAGACCCCATACTCAACTGCCCATAGGGGCTGGTTAAGGTGGGTATAACCATCGGCATTCCGTAAGTCAGTCTGTCTATCATGAAAATCCATATCCCTCTCAGGATTTGAACCAACGCGGAGAGGGAACATGAGTCCTACATGTGAAATATGTATCGTACTTTTGAGAGCACGTCTACTTCATATCCACACAAAAAGGTAAGTTGAAATTTAAGGGCTACGATAATTTGTAGATGCAGGCGTAATGTTACAAATCTTGGCGAGACAGACCTTTGAACATACGCATACGGGGTATACGCACGGGCTAGTTCCACAGGCAGTTTTCCTATCCAACATGTACCATCCAGTTCTACATGTTTTTCACTTCTAAGTGTCGTCTGCATATTCTTTGAGTTTGGGAAAATACTCTTCTGTGGTTTAGGTAAAGGTTTAATACATGTCTTTATCTTTCTATTTGGGTCACATTTTTGTTATCGATTGATCAAGATTTTTTGCTTCGTCATACTAATGCGACACTTTACTTTTACCTTTCATGTTCCCTGAATAAAGACGAGACTAAAGTGGTATTCGAAATCGTAACTTTTAATTACGGACGGAATGTATGCAAAGTAACTCAGTCCAAAACCTTGAAAAAGAAAAAGATTTTATCTTATTAGTCTAAAACAGAGTTTTGCATAAATCCGGTATTTTGACGACCTGACTTAAAACAATACAATCATGCAACATATTACTTTCCCTCATTCCAGTTCTGGTTATCATTTTATTATCATTGTATTTATATCATTGACTAGACCTAGGAAGAGAAAACGAAAAGGTGCATAACTTTTCCGACAATACACAATAGATTGAGTCAGTTGACTCGGTCGGTTTGTAAATAATCTGGGATTCGGCATTCAACATCATGACTCAGAAAACATTTGTTTCAGTAACTGAATAGGTCTTTAACCCTTTTAGTGCTGGAACCGACTTCATGCTTATGCAAACAGGTTAAATCCAGGTCAACTGCCAAGTAAATTGGCGGCTGTCCTATGATCTAACCTGTTTGCTACTCTGAGTATCTTTCCTCAACAAAATTAAGCAGATATTTAAGGTTTTGGAAAGCAAATGACACAAAAATCTAGTTTTAGAAAAAATACCCAGCATCCTAAGGGTTATAACAACATAGTCATCCCGCAATACTGTTCATATGTTGTAAGTATTTCGGTTATAATATTTTGCAGCTGTGTCGAAACAGTAACATTGAGTTTTACCAACCGCAGTAATGAGACTGAACAACTGTTGAAAACGGCGTATTACTGCAACCATCAACCCTACAACGGCACCAACCATATCCGCACTCCATAAAAAGTGTATGTGTGAAAATAAGCAAATGATGCACGTGTCTATAAACTCGAGATTCATCGATATTTAGATGTAAAATAAACATAAACACATTTTACTCAGCCTATATGAACGGAAAATGCATTGACCTATATAAACCGAAAATTTCTACGTTGTGAAACTCGCATGTAAATGAAATGTTTCAGTATAACTCGCGATGGCAGACGGAGAAATTCTTTATGTCTTGTTACATTTAAAGGACTGTCTCATAAATGACAGTTTAATCTTTTCAAAATAGAGTGTCTTCTTCGAATGACATGAAAGCAAAGACCTACAAAGTTGAGCGATAAAAAACTAGATTGTGGATAAATCATTTAATGTCTCACCTCTTTTCATAACTATGTAGCGATGATAAATCACATTTATGTTGCAAATTGTTTAGGTGGTTTATTTGTAAACAATTGCCTTTTATTGTTCGTTCTGCGAACCATTCGAATACGAAACATTTATATACGTAAATCTGTCTTCTACACAAACGATGAAATGGGTTGACACTATAATGATATGATACTAGTAAGATACAACGATTACTACTCATAAACCATTTCTTTCCCTCAACCAAAGCACTGGAATTGCTAATGCTCGTTTCATAATTATTCTATGAGAACACAGGTTTTCAGCATGTTTAAATGTAGATATCGAAAATGGTAATTTAAAAATGAAGAATGTTTGATCTGTTAAACATGTCTTACTCATACAACACAGTCTGGCCAATTAAAAGGAGACACCGAATAGTAGGCTGATTCAAAACCTAACTCATACATTATACATGCAAATGAATTGAGCTTGCAAGAATCAAATTTCTTCCAGATTGAAACTGAAAAAACATCACAAAAACGCAGCTACAAATAATGATTATTTATTTTTTCCAATCTAACAAAGGTATCTTATTGCAGTCATATAAATAACAACATATTTAACAGAGAGGCTGTAGTGAGATAAACAAGAAGTGCAGGATAAGAAGTTCAACCAAGAGTCAATGTTGTGACAAAGTCTAAGAATGGCCCTAGAACATTTGTGAAAAAAAGTCTTCGCTTGGGAATACATTTATAGATAGTTCATACAGATTTCAACATGGAAATTATATAACAAGAGTTTAGTGCAAGACTATAGTGAGTTTGTCATGTTTGTGAATGACTTATTACAGTCTTACAGTGAACCCTAAATCAGACGGCTAACAGTTTCATGAGGGTTAAAGGTCATTCAGAAAGATTCAGTAAGAGGTTTCTGCAAGAACTGCATCCCTTTTTATGCTAAAATAGATTTCACAGTCTTCACCGCATTACCTAAAAGTGGTTGCTTAAAAACATAAACTTTATTGAAAGATATGCATCCTGTCTTATGATAAAAATAGACTTCATTGTCTATCCTACATTACCAAAGACAGATTGCTTGAAAGAAGATTGGGTTAACTGCAATGTTCACTCTTGTTTCATACTAGTAACAGTAAGCTAGTAAACCTTCATTGTCTAATAATTGCCCTTAAATGATCCACAATGTCAGTTAAACATTTTTAAATGTGTGTGTTCAAATCATTTAAGCTTTTTGCAATAGGTTATAGAAAATGTATTGAATGCAAATATATACATAACTGTACAAGTCCAAAGATTGAAAACCTATACAAAACTACATACTAGGAGTAGATACACATACTCTTATACTTTAAACACACCAGTCCAAAACAAAAATTATTTGCAGTGGATCAATTTATGAGATACCTAATGAAGTTTTCAAATTCTACATCTAATCAAATTGTATAGGTATATCACTGTGACGTATGAATAAACTGCAATTATAGCTGTGCAAGGAATTCCGTGCAGTTACATCACACTTTATCTACTCCGATATTATAGTGAGCATTTGTTAAAGAAGAATTCAGCCAAAAAGGTAGTCTGTCATATGTTTAACCTAGACAAAATCTACCTTTATCGCTGAATTCCTCTTTAACAAATACTCATGAATTATAATATCGGAGTAAACAGAGTGTGACGTAACTGCACGGAATTCTTTGTACAGCTGTACAACAAAATTATGCTGTAAACACTGCGATACTCAAACTATTCTTTCTAGTGTACCTGGAAGGGAGTATTTTAAAAGTTACATAGACCAATCAAGTCCTATTTCTTCAGACACTGGCCAATCAAAGACAACCTTATATTCAAATCATTCAATAAACGTCCAATCAAAATGATGGATCTGCCCTATATGCCTTACAACATAACAAACATAAAAACTCAGTTAAACAATTGCAAGCTTGATTAAAGGACTCAAAGTTTCCTTGATATAAACATATATCATCACTTCTTTGATGGAAGGTTTAAAAACAATAGGACACAGGGAAATAAACACTCATTTTGTAAATTTTTTCCCCTTTAACCCTTATAGTGCTGGAACTGACCTCATGCTTAGCAAACAGGTTAGATCCAGGCCAGCCCCCAAGTAAAATGGGGGCTGGCCTGTTATCAAACCTGTCTGCTACAATGAGTATTTTACCTCGTCAAAATTAAGCAGATATTTAAGGTTTTGGAAAGACGACACAATTCTTTATTTTTAGAAAAATAACGCAGCATTTAAGGTGATATCAAATCTCATAGAAGATGTAAATCAGAGTAAAATTTAGCAAGGTATCTGCTATTCGCTCAAGAGAATGGCCAAGCTAAAAATGAAAAAGAAAAGTGCATGAAAATACTTTTTTAAAAACGATAATATAAAATTAGAAATGAACCATTGTGATAATTCGTAATCTGTAACCTTCAAAGTGATATGCTGAGAGAAAGCTGAGTATTATCTATACCTCCCAATTCATTCAAGAAATCACTTCGATACATCTTTTGAATAAAGTGTAAAAAAAAAAGGAAATGTTTATTACGAGAAATTTTCATTAGTCCAGGCCATGCCTTGAATCCTCCCTATAGGTGCACACAAATGCGTAGATATGAAGATGAATAATAAGAAAACCTGGACTGACAAACACAAGGAAAATATGGTTCAAGGCAAAACTATGGTTTTCAATGCAAACCTCTAGCAAGTCCTTCACAAATAATGAAGTATGTGCTTAAGTCTGGCAATTGACCCGTGAGATAATAATCAATCTTAACCCTTTACCAAACGCTAAATTTTCAACTGTCCCAAATTGAAAGAGTTTGCAGATGACCCTACAAAATGTGATAAAATTTTAAAATATATCTTCTGATAGCCTGGAAATCATTGTGGGAAAAGGAGAGATTGCTCTTAAAGAGCAATTTCTCCTTTTCCCACAATGTTTTCCACTATTGTCTGCTCCAATCTCAACAAATGTCACTATTGTTTGGTAATGAGTTAAATCAGTTAAGGCTAAAAAAATTAACCAAGAGTCAATTTAAAAAAAGCAAAAACTGAAATAAAAACTGAAATCAATCTACAATGTTTTCCTCTCTGGAACGTCCCTGTATGAACAGAAAAACAGTCAAAACAAAAATACAACAAAGATTGAATGATATTTTACAACTCTAACTAGGTAGATACCAAAAGAATTATGATATTCACAATTTCAACAAAATAAAACAATCATTACCTAAAATAACATTCACACTTCTTACGACTATAGTACACATTATGTTTTAAAAAATACAAGATATCTATCTACAAAGACAGACTTGAAAAGGTTTATTTTTTTTTTTTTTTATGGGTTTTACATCACATCAACATTATTTCAGTTATGTAGCGATGCCCGACTATTAATGATGGAGGAAGACCCCATACTCAACTGCCCACAAGGGCTGGTCAAGACGGGTAGAACCATCGGCATTCCGTAAGTCAGTCGGGAGACTGCCTCTCATGAAAATCCATATCCCTCTCAGGATTTGAACCCACGCGGAGAGGGGCTGAAAAGGTTTATGCAGGCTACATAATAATCATGCAACAAATCTTGAATAACCATGGTAAAGACCACCTTGTCTTTCCATATATAGCAGTTTAATGTGTCGAATAAAAATATCTTTTATTTCTGTATCTTTTGTTTTTGCCTTCAATTCAGACCATAGTAAGCATACGGACAGTCATTTGAATCATGGTGAAAGAAGAAAGAAAAAATGTTTGTGCCAATTAGTTTTACTATGTTTATGGATAATAAAGAAATATAAAGGTTAAAAAACGGCAATAAAATGTTGACCTTCAAAGATAAATACTGTTAAACATCTTCATTTCTTTGAATCAATAACTGATAATCATTTAATTATAATAAAAAATCCTGAGTTAACACTACCCAACCTACTGACAAGCAGGAAAGCTCATTAGAAACAAACACTTGCCTTCTTTGAATATCATTTGGGGTACACCAAAATAAGTAACCAGATAGAAAAAATATGAAAAATTGTCTCAATCTTTCAATTTTGATTAAACAAGGAGAGCTTGTCATTTGTCACTGTTGACCAATGAGTGAAATCTCATATTCAACGAGGCAATAATCATTATCTTGGTGCCCAAATTAGTGAGAGCGTGCACAAAGTATAACCACTTAGGGAACCGGCTATTACACAATGTACAATGGAAAAGCCAGAGATATGAATTTACTTTTAAGAAAGAACTAGAAGCCAGTTTTGTATCCTAAGGCCACATAAGTTTTGACATTTGAGCAGTTCATATATAACATTCACAGTTAAAACCTGTTAATAGATGGTCAACACTTTCCTTCAAATTTCAGTAATCAAATACGCCAAAATCAGATTACTCAAAAACAATTGTGACAAATGAAGAAATTGCTCCTAAAGAGCAGATTCTTCATTTGAGGCTATTGTTTCAAACCAATATCCTAAAGAGGATCTAAGCTCTATACCAGATTATTTTTATTTAGTGATGCTTCCGAATTGAACAAAACAGCAGCCCTTATTGCTTAAGTTGAAGTAAGTTGATGCCGTAAAACAGGTTTTACTGTTGTTAAAGGGACAAATTTATTTAAAGCTTGATGTAAAAATAATGAACTCCCAAACAATATCAATGCTGGAGACAATTACACACTAATTACTCAAAAGTGACTACGTACTCAACAATTCCTCTTTAACCTACAGCAGTATGGTTGTAAGTTAAGTTTAACATTTACAAAGTAATTCAAAATGATATATTTGTAATTGTAAACAGTCATGAATTTGAAACAAAACTAAAAACTGGTTCATGTCTTTATTTGCAAATAATCTCAAGAAGGATAACTTTTATCAACTTAACAGGTTGCTTAAGTCAAAAAGTTGTTTCTCACAAAATAAAGTCTTTATTAGGCAGCACTTTGTATTGAGATCTTAAAACATTTTGTAAAATTGCAGCCACAAATCAGCATAGATCTAACAATATATTACATCATACTTTGAATACTTGTACACTGTCTATTATAAATGAATGGTCTTTTACGGCGCATCAACAGCTAAGGTTATTTAGCGCGCACTTGTACATTGCCTATCAAAATCTCAAAAAAATGCTCCTGAGAGCCAAAACAGGTGTGTGGGTATATAACATTACTATTACATTTCAAATTGCGATGAAATCGAAAAATAAACTTCTGTTAGGGTTGAAAACATTGTGGGAAAAGGAGAAATTGCTCGTTTCAGCAATTTCTCCTTTTCCTACCACGTTTTCCAGAGTCGTCTGCATCATACTTGTAAAATGTCCTTTAAAAATAAAAACACTTTGGTAAAATTAAAACTTCCTAAACTTAGTCTGTTTTAAAAACCATTCTACCCCTTACTCCATTAAACCTCATTATATCACATATGAAGAAGAATACTTGAGAAACCAATGTGAGAAAAGGAGAAATGGCTTGATACAAACCACTTCTCCTTCAATCACAATGGTTTCTACCTATAACCATGAAGAACATTTTTTTCTCAAAAATTCAAAATTTTTGTCAGTTGTTTTGATCTCAATTAAGATGAATTACATTTTTTTATGTGGGAGAATTGGAATAAACCATACCTACTTTCATGAAAAATTACTCAAAAACATTGATTCAAATTATCATGTGACAAAAGACAGTTATTCTCCATATGGTTAAGTTTGTTTGTTTATATGGGTTTTACATCACATCAACATTATTTCAGTTATGTAGCGATGCCCGACTCTTAATGATTGAGGAAGACCCCATACTCAACTGCCCATAAGGGCTGGTCAAGGTGGGTAGAACCATCGGCATTCTGTAAGTCAGTCGGGAGACTGCCTCTCATGAAAATCCATATCCCTCTCAGGATTTGAACCCACGCGGAGAGGGGCCATGTGATTTCAAGTTCTGTACTCTAACCACTAGGCCACGGAGGCCCCTCATATGGTTAAGAGTTATGTCATTTGTTTAAGGATTTCTAAAACAAAACCAATTACAAGACATTAGTGCTCTGTAAAATTAAAAAAACCTCATAATGAACAATTAATCCTCTTGTCATAGTGGTTTTTAAAGTAATCCACAGCTGATGCTATAAAACGAAGAATAATGGAGTTCACTTTTTGGTGAAAATCATACAAAAACCAGAATAAGCCTACTTTAGATATTGCAGAAAACCAATATCTACAACCAGGACTTTTATCCCAATTCTTTGCCCTCATTCAGAAAAAAAATACTTCAATCATGAGTATCCTTCATAACAAATTTGTATAAATGGGTATCTTCAAGATAATTGGTTTAACTATGATAGAACTATATAAAACTATGTACATACTAAATCATTACAAACTTATATATATAAATATACACAAAGTTATGTATCATAAAACCCTTTATCATGTTAAAAAAACAATAAATGAAGGTTATAAAGAGTTGAGTGTGCTAAACTGCATACAAATTCAAGAACTCAGGTTTATGCATGGTTGATTCTCAATGGTAAAAAACTATCTCTTTAATCACAATAGTAGAATTGTGACCAATAAACATACATGTATAGGCCTATCAACTCCTTATTCCATAATAGCCCAGTACACAGGAATATAGTAATCTCTGAGAAAAACAGATAAACTGGTTCTTCAAAGCAATTCACCCTTTAATCATATTAGTTTCTCAACATATTAAAGACAATTAATTTTTTACCTCTATGTTATGTCATTTACTAGTGCTTCTAATTTGAGCCAGTTCCCAATCTCGAATGATGGATTATGCTAAAGTAAACACTATTTAAGTCAATGTCTGTCACATCATTTCAAAGTTAAGCACTTCTGGCAAGATTCTCAATATCTGTATGGCCTTTTTCATGAAGAAGAAGACCTTTGCCAATGCTCAAATCGAGAGACACATCAGATTGCAATTATGGAGTATGAAAAAGAACACTCAAGATTCGATTTTGACATACAGAGAAGCAATTCCTCTAATTTTCACAGTGATTCCACCCAATGTAACAAACATTGATTTTTTCTTAAACCTTAAAATAATTGTCTAGTGTTATTCAATTTTGTACGTTCATGATCTTCGAACGCAAGGGAAAGATAAAATAAAAACATAATAACAGAATAATATGCACATTATGTGCAATTAGTTCCATTAAAAGCGCATTATAATATGCCATACTCATTTAAATGCCCTGTTAAATGAGTATTGATTAACTACTTATTGTAATTTTCTTACTTGGCAATGTTATGTTCTTATAACTTCCATTAGAGATGGTTAGAATATAACTGCCAAAGTACAAGGGGCATAAAACCTGATTGCACTTATCTACAACCTTTCATAAATATTAACTACAAAATATACATATCCACTGAGAAAGTCTAAAAGGTATACAAACACTTTCTATGCCCCTTTACCTTAACCCATTACCAAACAATAACAACATTTGAACTGTTTGTTGCAGACGTCTCTGAAAAACATTGTGGGAAAAGGAGAAATTGCTCTTAACGAGCAATTTCTACTTTTCCCACAATTTTATGTGCCCTATCAGTTGATTGTTTTTTAATTTCATCACATTTTGAATTGTCCCCTGTAAATTCTTTCAATTTGGGAGTCGAAAATACATAATTAAGACTAAACCAAAAGACTGTAAGTTCCAGAAAATAAATTGTCCGTCAAATTAATTCTTCAAACAAAATTTGTTTTCTCAGCCAAATCGAAACACTGGCAGAAGATTTACAAATTATCCAAGAAAGCATTTTCTTTTAAATTCAGGCTTTCTACTGCCTCTCCACAAAAAACTAGGGCAAAAGTAGGGCAAGATTTTAGCAAAAAGTAGGGATTTTTACTGTTAAAAAGTAGGGCTAAATAAGAAAGTTATTACCATTTTTCAGCTGGAATTACCGTTAAATTGATACATATCTTAGTCCATCTGATGCTGTGAGAATGCCTTGTTCTGCCCATCCTTGAAATACAGGCACCTGAAATTTTAATTTCTCATTTAACATCAATTTACACAATGGAATACAATAATGAACATGACATTCAAAACATACACTGTTAATCTTATAAGGCAAAAGACAAAAACCCTTAGTATCAACCCTTTCCTCCATGAATATGTACTAAACTTCACCCACTATGAATATATAAGTATTCTTGCACTAGTTCTTACAAAGAGTTTTCTCACCACAGACAAAAGTGAAGAATTATATTTTTATCATAATTGTATAAGCAAAAAGAGAAAAAGGTCTATTCCGTTTGTAAAGGTGTTAAAATGAGTATACATGGAGTAAAGGGTTAAGTAAAGTTAGATACTACATAAGAATGACTATTGGAATGTACTATTGTGTGTTGTATCCATGATCATAAGCAGTTAGAAAATATTATTTATTGCAAGGTTACATTTATGCAAAAAGTATGCAAAAAAACCACCACAAGCTCAGCATCTAATATACATAAAAAGCAATCTACAACACAATGAGGTGGAATAGGATATGCACGCTTCAATACACTGGCCAAACATTAAAAGAATATACATAGTTATAGGCCTACAATATCTACATGAACCATATTATTTGCTTGAGATACTGATTTTCTCTTTTTGAGAATAACTGGCAATCAATTTGCTCTTTTTGCTTTCAATATCATTTCTCTGCTTTCTACATGTCTCCAAGGCATTTGTGGCTTTATCTATTTTGGTCCTGGCAACATCAAGTAATGCATGGGCAATGTCTATCTCCTTAAAGTCTTTCTTTTTTATTGCAGATGATAGCCTGTCATTAGCCTCCTTGAACAGGTTGTTTGCTGCACACATATCTTCATGTAGGCCTGCCTCATTCTTCTTAACTTCCTTTTCCGTTTCAGATATCTTTCTAGAGTCTAAAGTCTAGATGAAGCGTGCATATCTGTCACCTCTTTTTCAAGAAGCATGTATGTATATGATTAAATAGAACATACATGTATTTTCACAGTGAAAAAGATATTATCTTACCTAAAGACCAGTATGTCTGTACTGACTAGCCAAGGAACCACAGTGCTTTCAAGGATGGACATAACAAGGTGATCCCCCAAACACATCTGAACTGTTCTCATTACAAAAGATTCATAATGAATGGAATTTCTGCAAAATATCTAAAGAAGAATCATGTAAGTCTATATTTTACATTTTATTTCTTTTACTTGCAAAATGAAAAAGTAGGGATAATAGGGCTATTTTTGAAAAAAGTAGGGAAAAGTAGGGTTAAGAAAAAAAAGTAGGGAAAAGTAGGGAAAAGTAGGAAAAGTAGGGACCAGTAGAAAGCCTGTAAATTTTAGGAAGGAATAACAAAGACAAAAGGAGAAACTGCTAAGAGTGAGCAATTCATCTCTCCACAATGGTGGTTTCTTAAGTGTTTTGCATCTGGTGACCCGGTGTACCATGCAAGGTCAAATTGGAAAAACTTGATAAATTCATTGTGCAATTTCTGTGTGAAATAATATCACAATGTGAGTATCAATTTTATCATGATCTCATTTATCACCTTTTTCTTCTGATTTTGTACAGAAATTTGTTGTTTGGTAAACAAATTTGTTATAAGAAAATACAAGACTTCAGTGATTCAAAATAACATATCATTAGACAATGTTATTAAGGATATGTTTCTTTCAACACATAAGAGTACGCCATCATACACAAAACTAAATAACTAAAATCTTTACAATTTGTCAACCTTGTGATCTTATTCAGTCTCTTCAATCCTTTTCTAGCAATAACTTGATAGCAACATTGTTTATAACACAAGTCATTTCGTCAAAACCCATTACTCTACAGTTTATCAAAAATTCTTCCATCTGGATTTTAATTTATGATAAAGGATTTGTCAACTTTGCCTTTTTATTCCGATTCGGAAAATAAGGGGTTTTAAGTATGCCTTTTAAATCCATTTCGGAAAATAAGTCTTACTTTAACTCATTGCAGGCAAAATGATCTTTGCGTGGGGAAATGATAGTGGGTAAATCAACATACTATATAAAAACATATTACACTGTCAAGTTATGACATTCAGACAATATCAACATGTTTGTTGTCATAGAAATTCGTAGTCGTAGTAGCTGTTCTGTGGTTTGGCACACCAATCAAAGTTGAAGGCTGAAATAAGCAAAAGTCATGTGTTAACAGATAAAGGCTTAACTCATATAGTTTAGTAACTTTACAAAGCAAAGGATAAATTACAAACATGTAAATGAATATCAAAATGATAAGGTGAACTTTTCAGTTTAATTTTTCTATATTCTTCAAAGGTTATTTCAAAACTGCATGAGACTATGAAATATAAAGAAATTGTAATGAAAATGTAATATTCTCATTTTAAGCAAATTCTTCATTTGCCAAAATGCATAATTTTGTTATCTAATACTTTTAAGTTCTTCCTTTATAAGTTGAGAAAACATTGAGCCAAAAGGTGACATTGACTGTTATACATAATATATCCTTTAGTCAGGATAATTTGAATTTGTTCCTTTTCACACTTATTTTTGTCTGTTGTTGCTTTCAATTTAGACCATTCAAGAATTTGAATATTATGAAAAGGGTTTTCAAAACATACCAAGGGTTCTATTTCCGGTGGACTGCTTCCATAGCGCGGATCTATGTGAGAATCATCTTCTTCCTCTTCTTCATCATCTAGGAGATTGATCATAGATGGTGCAAGCTTTTCTCCGAGTCTGATCAGAATTAAGTAAAATCTATAAATGGTCTGATGCAATTGGTCAATTGACATATGTTAATGTCAGGGTCAAGCAATAAGATACAGTCAGGTTGAACAATGCCAAACTTCAAATTGATATATTTTAACCCTTTACCAAACGCAAAATTTTCGACTGTCCAAAATTGAAAGAGATTGCAAACGACATTGAAAAATGTGATGAAATTGAAAAACAATATTCGGATAGGGTAGAAAACATGGGAAAAGGAAAAATTGCTCGTCACAAGCAATTTCTCCTTTTCCCACAATGTTATCCAGATTCGTCAGCAGCAAAGTGGTCAATTGCCATTACTGTTTGGTAATGGGTTATTGCCAAACTTCAAATTGATTTATTTTGAAACACCTACAGAACACCCATGATATAAATATGATAAATGAAGAAGTTGCCCTTAATGGTAACTATACTTATGTGTAATATTGGTTTTACCAAATATCATGAATGGAATTTGTCATGCTGTAGAGTTATCCCCCGCTCTTGCTTTTAAAATGGACTAGTTCTGAACTCCATTAAAAGGAATGGAGTTACTTTTCAATTATTATCATAGTGACCAAAAAACCCTTGTTAAGCTGCATAATCTATTGTAAAACAGTGGAATTTGTATTTCCAAATAAATTAGCTCAAGAAACAGTATGCTTGATGAGTTATTTCTATCATAGGGGTCTATAGTTATCCTGGGTTCAATACTATGTAATTATATTACTAGTATATAGTATTGACCCCAGGATAGATTTTCATATGATAACAGATTCTCCATTTTTGTTTTTATATATCCAGTTGT
Organism: Cerastoderma edule; assembly: GCA_947846245.1. NCBI lineage: Eukaryota > Metazoa > Mollusca > Bivalvia > Cardiida > Cardiidae > Cerastoderma > Cerastoderma edule. The sequence continues at coordinate 12,497,624 of OX401411.1, read as the reverse complement.
CAATCAGAAAACTCCTATTGTCCAATGCACTTTCTTCATAGAATTAAGAGGGCATATTTCTGTACACCACATTAAAGTAACAAAATTCCAAAACATCTAAATGAATTCTAAAAAGAAACAGCTCAATATGAGCAATTCCTTGAGCAATTTAGACTGGCTTTAAAAAGCTTAATGACCTAGTCTGATACTTTATCTTATAACTCACAACCATTTGCAATGGAGATCAAGCTTATGATAAACCAAAGGATACATTTGTTTTGAAGTCTTCTTTTTCCTTCTGAAAAACTTCCGAGCCAAGGATGAAAGTTGTTTCTTTGATGCTGAAAGAACAAAAAAAAAAGTATAATATATACTTCTATCAATCATGATTTCCGAGTCAATGTTCTCAATAAGAATTGGTTGAACAGGCCAAAACAAAATCTGAACAGGCCACTTGAAGGGGGTCCATGGGTTTTTTAAATATCTCCGCAAATTTGAACAGGCAAAAACATAATTTGAAGAGGTCATTTTGGCATGTGGCCTGTTCTTAATTAGAACACTGCAAGGTAATAATATTGGCAAACATTAATGATATATATATCAGGAATGTGAAAAGTATTATATGAATTTCTATAAATCATAATTCATAGTTGAAAAAACTGGTAAAAAATATGTCAGAATGATGCAAAAAAGAACAAATTAACTAAGCACTGCTTATTACATATATTAAGATTAAGAGTCAAACTTTAATCATCCTGTCAATTCATAATACCAGACTTTGATACATAAACTGTGAATTACTTCACAACCCACTGCAACAAAATAATAAATTGCTTCTAACGAGTAAATTGTTGTCATTTGTCACATAGGGTTCTTCCTTAAAATATTTCTTTTTTATCTTCATTATCTATAACTTTAATTTTGACATCTGCCTTTGCTTTTAATTGGACCTGTCATAAGTCCTCAATTGCAGGGATGGGTTAATTTATAGATGAATGATAAAGATTTAAACTTTGAAATATTTCGAAAAGACATTTTAGTTCAATAAGACATTTATCTCAAGCAAGGAAAATCAAAGAACACATGTTGTGTTTTACTTTCTGATCATATTTTCACTACCTTCTTTTTCTTACACCAGTGTAACTAATCTTATAATAAGGAAACATTTTAAATCAAGATGAAATGATTTTTGTGAGAACACATCAAAAAAAACTTTAATGAAGAAATAAAGATAGGTAAGGAAGTATGCATGTTAAAATTCAAACAAATGCCATACAGCATTTAGGTTAAAAGTTTTTTTATCCTTTTGAATAATGAACAATGTGCAGTGTTCAGAATTTAAAGGAAGTATCTACGTACCCTTCCCCATTCCTGATAGCTGCTGTCGTAATACCGCATCTTCATCCTTGTCCTTCTGTACAGGCTGACTGAAGGGAAAGGCTCCCAGTGTTTTGTTTCCATCATCACCATAGCCTTCATGCACTGAAATAAAAATTCATATGGTTATTGCTGCTTCCATATGACTTGCGGTCATGCTTTACAGGGCTTTCCTTAGGCCCTTTAAATGATGTGGGATCCAAGTGCCTGAATCTCAAAATTAACACTCCCCAGTGGCTTAATTGATTCCACAGAGCTTAGGGTTTGTCCATAGTGCTTTAAATATGAACTACAGGCAGTTTTCTTGCTTCTCATATTTGTTGATACATTTGATTCGACGTACATGTGTCTATATGATTTGAATGAATCTAATGCAATGACATTCAAATCAACAATCATTGTTTTAATCATATTTCCAAAAATTAAACAGTCATAGCCTTAAAGTGTAATGATTTTGTATGTTCTATGTTAGAAATCTAGATATGTTACCATCATCCGGGGGTCTAGTCAAGGGAACTGGTTCAGGAATAGGAGGCTCACGCTTCGTAGAATTAACTTGATCTGTAGAAAAAAAAGAACAACTTTCAGAATTTTGAGAGTAACAGTGTATGAAAGGAAATTGACATAATGTGAAGAGAAAAAATATAAACATTGATTCTTTAATTCAAGATAGGATTCAATTTAGAATTATCCTCTTTTGTAACAAATATTTTCTGCTTTGTCTGCTGTAGGTCTATTAACATTTGTTTTATCCATTTGGTTATTAAATCACATAAATTTCTTTGAATTTTATTTCAATGCATGGCTCAAGACAGATAGCACCATCAGTATTCTGTTAGTCAGTCAGGAACGCTCATGAGAATTGAAACCAACCACTACCTTAATTTGAATCCACGCAATACAATCATCACCAGGCAATGGAAGAAACATAATACTAGGAGAACTCTTGTTCTACAGGAATAGTACTAAAAATATTGTGGCAATACAAACATAGGATAGATACATATGCGAAAAATCTAGCAGTGAGTTTTCACTCCAGCTAAGCTCAGTATTTTGACCTATCAATGTTATTCAAAGGTAAATTATTGTTCTTTAATGCTCTTTCAGGTCTTTCACGGATTTTTCACATTGTAAAACAAGGGCCTATAAAAGATACAACCCCAAATGGATAGTTCTTTAAACTTATGCGGTTTTGCGAAATAATTCACATCATCCTTATGGTTTCCAATTACAGCAATTTCAAAGATACAACTGAATGAAATTAACAGTCCTCTTTTCAATTCAGTGTAAAAACCCATCTTTATGATTAGTCCAAAAAGAAAAGCCGTATTTGGTGTTAGTTGGATGATTTTATTCCTTAGAATTCATGTTATTTGACAAGGTACATATGCATCAAACTTCGGTCACACGATTCACCAAAATACCGTTTACAATACCACCGAAAGGCCGGAATACCTGTTAAAATCATAGTAACACTGAAACACCCTTTGGTAATACAGGAATACCCTTTGTTTTGACTTTCTTCGGTAACAATGGCATGTTTAAGCTGATGTAATTGTGAAAAAATAGCTCATTATGTAAATTCATTGAAGCTTTTGATCCAAACACATGCACAAATTAATTTACAGATGACAGCATGTTCACAGCTAATGTTAAAAAAGTGGTCTTGCAAATCATAAATTAATTAGCACTAAGCTCTCAACTTACATGCGGAACATGCATAATCATAAGTATTACGGTAATATGTTAGTAAAGGCAAGTTGCACCTTTTTTAAGAGTCTTCATAAAGTCCTCATTGCCCCTCAGTTCCTGTAGGAACTCGCTGTTCTGTAATGCGATGGCCAGTCTCTCATCCTCCAGATATTGAGTAAGTTCAGGGTCCATTTCCATGGATGTGCGCTTTAACCGCCGTTCATTTTCTTTCATACGTTCGTCCAGCATACCCTTACTGAAGTCATGGGTCTCAAGAATCTGTAGTGTATAATATAATATATACATTTGATTTAATTAACCCTTTACCAAACAATAACGACATTTGACCACTTTGTTGCAGACCACTCTGGAAAACATTGTGACAAAAGGAGCAATTGCTCTTGACGAGCAATTTCTCATTTTCCCAAAATGTTTTCTTCCCTATTGAAAGATTACTATTCAATTCCATCACATTTTGAAATGTCGTTTGCAAACTCATTCTATTTGGAACAGCCGGAAATTTGGTGTTTGGTAAAAGGTTAAGTTCTACTAGTGGACAAAAGCTAAATCAAATCTTCATCTTTAGGCTATTGGAGAGAAACTGCAAGGTATTGTGACAAAAGCAAAATAACTTTCATTACTTAGAAATATTTACCATATACCGATTGGGAAACAAGTTCTTACTTATAGATCAATCACTCTCAATCCAGCTTCTAAGATAGCTTGTATCAATCACATTTAATATCTATGGATCTATGCTAGACTTAATGAAGTCCTCCAGTTTTATACATTGTAGTCTTGGCACCCCTTTTTACATAGCAATTTCAGAAATCTTCTGCTACTATTGTCTTAAACTTTACTTATATCAATGATTTAATGCAAGACTCACAAGCCCTTACTAAGGTGATTGACTAACACATCTTTCATAGAAATCTTGATGGAATATTCCAAGAGTTCAATAAAAGACTACAGTATGGCAAGTACTTATGTAAGGACTTTCTATATAGCTTTGCATTGTTCACTTTTATTAATGAAGTAATAGGTTAACAAGATTGAACCTACTACCCACCATTCCCCTGTGGTTTGGTGAAATTCCATTAGCCTCCTTCTGCCATGACACGCGATCTCGGGTTTTCCCACTTTGTGACCTTGACACTTTATGACTGTGGGATATTGAGCCATCATCCCTCATACTAATGGATCTAGCCATCTTATCTGATTTCGACTTTTTCTCTGAGCTTTTAGAGTCTTTGTCCTTCCCATCTCTGTGAGATAAACTGAACGATTTCGACATTTTGTCACTCTTGCGCGATTTATGAACCTTAGGTCGAGCGTCGGTCAGAGACAACACATTTATTGGCATAGCTGATAAGTCTATTTTCCTCTCGCTGCCTGTTTTGGCACTACTTTCCACTGTTAATCTCAAAAAATCATCCGGCAATGTTCCCAACATTGGGGGATTCCAGTTCCTAAACTCCCTCTTCCTGGGAGTATTATGCGTGTCACTAAAGCGTTTGTTTTCCGAAATACTGCTTCTCTGTAAATGTGCACTGAACCCCGGGCTTGCAGCAGCTGCGGCGCCTGCCAAGTCAGGGCTGCCAACAGGGTGATTTGTGCTGGTTCCCGGATATGACTGACCGATGGGTGTAGTCCAGATGCTTCCCTGCACTGGTGTTTGCTGGGAGCCAGACCTCATTGCCTCGGAATAGGAAGGAGGGGAATCCCCTGCTTGACCCCCAGCGGCCGTGTCTTCTTCACCATACTTGGGGCACTTAGCCTTTATAACAGAAAATCATGAAGTATACAATTATTTCATAGAAAGTACATCTTCTAAGGTAGTAATAGCAAATTAGATAATATATTTAAATATAAAAAAACTTCAGCATATAATTGTTGTCTTTCATTTTACAAAATGCTCTTTGCCTATGCCTTAGAATGAGGCAACACTTACATCTAATAGAAAAGTGATACTGACAGACCACTGCATTTAAAAAGAACCATAAAGCTCTAAGGCCATAATTAAAATATTGGTGGTTTGCCCTTTACCTACCCTAGATTTTACAGGTGGGCAGGTAGGAAAATAATTTCATTTTATTTGAGAAATCACATTTCTAATACACTTCTTGTCTATGAATACTCAAAACACTAAAAAAATGGGAAAAAAAAAAAAACGTTTTCAAAATTTGCAATAATTTTTTTGGGTAGAGGGTTAAAAACTGGGTCTGTAGGTAAAGACCAAACAAACTTAATCTTATTTTAGGCCTAACCATTGTAAGTTCCGCAGAGAAAGAAGCGCTGCACGTGTCAGTAACATCTATCACATCAATGGTCATGGTGAGGAGCTGATCAATGGTGGCATCTACGGCCCCATCGTTGGCCCTCAACACAGCCTCAATGACCTCGTCTTCCAGCGTGGGAAACATCTGTCGAAAGTCTCGCATGGCTTGGAAAAAGTCCAGCTGACGGGTACTTTTACGACTGCTCCGAGACCTTGAAGGGGTCACTGGAGAGGATCCCTCCATTCTGAGGATGAAAATAAAGTTATATTTCATGAAAAATCACATAAGCAATTTAATAGTCTTGTTTCAATATCTTTTATAGATCTGCTAAAAGAGCGTCTAGACCCCTTACTTCATTATGGGATAATACCCTTACTTTGATGCATCCTCTGCAGAAGACATTTAAAAATGACCACTATGACAAGAGGACCTTTTTGGGAAAACTGTGATTATTTACAAATACTTTTTATCGTTTTCTATATTGTTACCAGTTGTTATCAGCTGAGGTTACCTATTTGGACAAAATACCATGTGATGAATTGTTTTTGTTAGTCTGTACTAACTTGTAAGGCTTTAAAAAAACCCTTTTGTTATACCTTTGGGTATATATGCAGGTTTATTTTAATCTTCAATTATTATTATTTCATTTTTTTGTCAAAAAAAAATTTGTGATCGGGGATTAACGAAAATGGGGTAGTTAAGAAAATCAGAAACTCAGGTACTTTTTTAGGCCTTAGTAAAAGGGCCTTTTCTCCTTTATCAATAACAGGGCAGTTGAAAGACACCTTTCCAATTGGAAATTTCTTTAAAATCATGCAGTTTCCCTAAAAATTCAAAGTAAAATCCCAATTCAGCAATTTCATTGATACATTTTCCTAAAAATCAACAGACTTAGGCCTCTTCCCAATTTAAGGAAAAAAAGCCCTGAGTAAGATCGTTTAAGATTTAATACCTGGCCTCTTCCTCCTTTCTCTGGAGATTTGTTTCAGCTGCAGCCATGTCTAAGTCTGGGTTGGGTCAGTCTTATTCAAAGTTCATAATAAAAGTTCCTTTGCTGACAGCATCTACGGTGAATCCATCCGCCTAGCATCACTTTGGGCTAAAGCATCTATCTGAATATATAAGAATAACATAAATCAGGGAGTGCTGCAAAGGTACTTACATGGAATCCCACAGTTCTTAAAGCATAAGGCTATAAAAACACATTTCTTTTTGATTAAGCTTTTTAAAACGAAGAAAAAACAACAACACATCTTTAAAAGTTACTCAAGCCAACATACTATCAACGTTGTTGTATTGGGGAGATATCGAAGAACCATATCTGAAATTTTTTGTAAAAATAAAAAAAAATCTGGCAAACTAATCTCGTCTTTGGTGAAGGAGCATGACAGCCCTAAATCATATAGGCTATCAATCAATCTGCTAAAATGCTCAAGAATAATTGCAGTGCTTAAATGGTAACTGCTCAAAAGGCACCATTCTCATGCTCTACATGATGTACATAAATAGTTCATCATATCGAGATTGCTAAAGTAATATTTTTTGTGCCATGTAGAGGGGAAATCTATATGTTGTACTCATTCATTCACGTAGTTTCATGCCTTTGAAACCGGATAACAGAGCATATCATTACTACACCATTACCACAGGTTTTAGAGATTGGGCTATAACAATGCAATATTGTACATCATCAGTTCAAGTGGTTGGACAATAAGATAGCCCTTGTGATGTCAAATGTACCCAGTGTTGTGCATCCTTTATGCTTGAAGTGTTGCTGCAATGTAAGAATAGTTAAAAATGTTAACAAAGCCAGCTTAAACAAAAATAAAACTGCTCATTTAATGCAGTCCATTTAATGTACTGATGATGTTGAGGGTTAGATCAATAATGCTCAAGCAAACTTGTAGAAAAATGAAGATTGTGACACAAAATCTGCATCTAATAGAAACATTTTAATCACAGCCCTATACACTTTGGACAAAATAGGATAACATACAGTTAATGGGATTTCCAATCAGTCTCAAAGGCAACTTTTGTTGTGGTTCTTTTACTTTATCAATATTTGTTTACTTTATGCACTGCAAGAAAGTGCCAAAAAGTGTTGAATACAAAGATATATAAAGCTTTTGGGTGTCGTCAAAGAAATAATTGTCTTGGTTAGATAATTGGCAGTGTGTACATTGGGTATCACATGATCTCTGAGTAGGTCTTTAAAGGGTGAAAGGCAATTTAATTTACTTACCCTTCTTTGGGAGTGATCATTGACCGGATGTTCCTGTTTAGGTCTCGTAAATTCTCATTTGCGAACGATAACTCGATCTGGTTCTCTGCTTTTCTCTATTCAAGTCTTTGAAAGTGGAACCAGGTCGTCCAATCTTAGTTTTCAAAACGCTTGGTTGCAATCCAAAATGTTGGGATTCGGCCCAGGGTCACGAAATAGGAAGATTGGAACAATATATCAACGGTAAATTGATAGATTAGTGGTGTAATATTGATTGGAAATATGTTAGTCGCGGTTTTCCACTAAATCACATTGGAAAATCGTAGAATTCACAAGGTTAAATGACAAACACGAAAACCAATGACAAATCTCGCCTTTTAGCGCAGAAAAGGGTCATCAAAACTTATTCTAGCTGTACTTGAGGTTAGGCATTTAAAATTGGCTTTTCTTAAAAAAAAATTAGCCTTTTCTTGTTCAGCGAAATTTGTAGAACTTTAACTACAGTGGAATTCAAGTGATAAAAATCCCCCCTCCCCCTTTGAGGGCACAGGGGTATATGTCATAATACCTGTAATAACACTATTTATACGCAAGGGAAACAACTTCAAAGAGAAACCAGTTCTGACATTCCGCGCTTATCAGTCCGTAAATTTTTACACAATCGCTAGTCTGTCAATTCTCTATAGGCCCGCATAGCCAAATGATTTCTCCAACGATACCTCTCTCAACAAGATTGGTCAAGTCAACGCAGAGAAATCTGCGATGACACGCGATATTTTTTTTTCGAATTTGGGTCATCATTGAGAACAGAACCAGCCAATGTTTCGGCACTAAATCACCTCAATGAACGTTATTTCAGCAATAACACTTTACCAGCATACAAAAAACAACTATTGGTAGGGATCCTAACTAAAAATTCTGTGCGCATGCGCATAGGAAACCTATCAGGAGCAAAAAAAATCATCACCTAGCATTAATTAAACCGTTCTCACAAAGTTAATACAGACATGTAAAGTGCATGGATTGATTAAAAAAGGATTTATTCACAACTGAGTAAAATGATTTGATAATTTTCAATAACAATGGCAATATGGGTCTTCAAACTGTGTGACAAAATATTTGTCGCATTTGTCCTCCATTAAATGTATGTTTGAAAGTTTGACGTGACAGGAGATATTTCCCAATCCAAAAATTTCTCAATATTTTCCGATTGCGTCAAATTAATTCGACTAGGTCCCTTCCAAAAAGTAGGCTTTAAAAATGCTTTCTAGCTTGTAATGGAATGATTAATTTTCCTTGAATATTAAGTATTTATGAATATGATGAAGCATTGATCTGCACCGGCAGATCCAACAACACCAGCATCTTTGATTTTGTAAAATGATTATCAAATTTTGTAGTTCTAACATTGATATATTGTCTGCATGATCTATAATGGAATCATCTTCTCTCCAGTGTCAAAGGATTGGTCAAATCTGGTGCTCTGAACTCCAGTGAGAAGCCCCTCTGGTTTGATGTATGGGAAGCATTTCCCCCAGCCATCGCTCCTGCATATGATCGGCCAATTCCTGAAACCGAGGTCAAACCAATTCTGTACCCCGAGGATGCTGTACGAGTGTAAGTTACTGGAGAGAGAGAGACCAATGGTCTTTCACAGTGATCTAGATAAGGTTAAAATATCATTTAGTGAGTGCTTATTACAACTTCTCTGATCTCATAGAGACACTTCTAATGAGTGCCCATAATATAGCGTATCTAGGAATAAGTGACAATGTTACCAAGCCAAATTCCTGTCTTGAATGAAGCTTTTGTATCTGTCTTTTTCATAATTCTTTTTTTTTTAATGGGTTTGATGAACAATTTAACTTTGTCTTAATGGATCTTGCCATATGATCACAATGAAGCTAAATGAGTTTTGGTACTGATTGTAATCTTTTATAAGGGTTCTAAAATTCACCTATCTGTTAATAAGATAGCTTTATTAAAGTGTGTTGCAATTCCTATGATAAAACATAAAGAAAGTTTTTGAACCTTTTCTAAATGACTAAAATATTAGTTGTAAATAATTGCTTAGTAAACTATTGCTCTATCTTCTTATTTGTTTTACAGGAAATTCAACAAGACTTTTCTAACACCACTTGCTTCGATCAAGCACACTAATCCACTCAAAGTGATAAAGACACAGGTGTAAGTATGATATTCGCAAGCTTTCATGTCTGAAATACTATTTTTATGAATAGTTTGTTTGCCTGTACAGCAACATGTTTGTGGTAAAATAATTGTCTTCATTGCTTAAATAAATTATTATTTTGATCCTCCTTTTAACCAAACATTAACTTCTGTCTTCAAATTTGACTGAAGGAATAGTTGGATAGGAAGTTATTTGATTTTGAATGAAACACCATCAAATGGTAAATTAGGCAATATGACTTTTATGGTGGCAGAAGGCATTTTGTAAGAATGAACAATGCCATTTTCTTTGTGATGTTTGAAAAAACCTATTGTGACTTAAAAAACAAGCCACTGTTCATTAAGCAGAATTCCTTTGCCCTGTCACAAAAGTTTCTTTTATTTCATATGTTTCAAAGTGAAAAATATAAAGTGAGGGGTTCAACATATTCCCATGAAAGAATCTGTCTTCTTTTTAAATGTGGTTGTGTAATTGTTATGCTACTTCTGATATTTGTATGGATAAAAACATTTTCCCCTATTTATCTTTTTGCACATGTTTTACTTTAAGCAATTGGAGTCATGAGTATATTGACTTAGAGATGTTGAAAAGGGAGAGAAAATTTCTCAGGTTTAATTTTAGTTAATGCAGTAGCAGTGATAATTTCTGGCCCAAAAAAAATCTTAAAAACTCATTATTTTCATTCATTTTTATCATTTTTATATAGAAAAACCCATTGATTTTTAAGTTTTCGTCAAAAAAGCACATTGATTTAATTTAGAAAAATATCACTGCAGTAGTGTCTCAAATGCAGGTGCATATAATTTTATTTATACCATATGCATGTAATTGGTTAAGATGTGATAAAAACTTCAAATGCAGGTGCATATAATTTTATTTATACCATATGCATGTAATTGGTTAAGATGTGTTAAAAACTTTTTTAACCAGCACATATTTAAGAATTTTCTCTTTCTCTCCTATTAAATCAGGTTTGTGAATGAGTACATCAGACATCAGAGTCCAGATAAGACAGTCGAGGAGGTGATAGAGGCCACAACAAAGGCCTTACAGCTTAGAGATATTCACTTCACTCGTAAAGATGACAAGAAAGACAGACTAGATGATGACACAGTAAGTAATGAAGGGATTGTTAAATTATCTGATGTAGAGATATGTAGACATGGAAGAATGTGTCTTCACACTTCAAGTGCTGTAATTTTAAAACAATTTTTTTAGCTTATTTTGTTGATACTCATTATATTTTTGCATGGGCTGTAGTATCTTTTATTTCTTAGTGGTATTACAGCTTTCCTTGGATTCACCTGGGTACCGTTTTACTTAACAACTTACGGAAAATGTTTGCCTAAGTCATAGTTGATAAACATGGATAGTATCTTCAATGAAAGTACAATATTGCAATGTGACACGTCATTGGAAGCGTCTCGGAGAGACGGTTCCAATGATGTGTTACTTTGCAATATTGCTAAGCCCAATATTGATAACAGAGGAATTGTTGTTTTAGACTTGCGCAAATCTTAATCGTAAAATGTTTAGTAAAACGGTACCCAGGACCATGCTAGTGTTCTTAAGTGTCAAACCAAAGGTTACTTCCACAAAACCAGCTGTGTTGATAGGTATTGTTGAATGTTTGGCCTCAAGAATAGCAAATTCACTATCACATTATTAAACATTATATAAACAAATATGCATGGTATGATAGAATAATGAGTCAAAGACTTAGGCATTAGAACTACAAGCAGTGTTCTCCATAAGAACAGGCCACAGGCCAAAATGACCGCTTCAAAGTATGATTTGGCTGGTTCAAATTTGTGGACATATTGAGAACCCCCCTGAACCCCCCTTCCAAGTGGCCTGTTCAGATTTTGTTTTGGTCTGTTCAACCAATTTTTATTAAGAACACTGTCTGTACAAGGCCTAGGCTTACTATACTTATGACTAACCTGTAGATAAAAGGCAACTTGACTGACAAGAGTTCTTCAGTCAAGTAGATATTGATACAGGAATATTGATACAGCCTTGAAGACTTGTCAGTTAGTAATTGTCTAATTGACTTTGATACAAGGCTGACAGTTACCTAGATGGCCTGGTGGCCTGGTTTGACCATGCTTATTTAACCTTTAGATTTTAACTATATAGTGTATTTTTCTTAGATAAGACTCTATGTTTGGTCAGCAATGAAAGCAACAAGGGGTGATGATAAACAGTAATGAAAAACTTTTTCCTCTACAATATTTAAAAGGAACCTTTCCTTTGAGACAAAAAGAGAAATTGATTTGATGTGAGCCATAGTTCCTTTTACACTGTTTTTTTTTTGTTCATTTTGTGTTGCAATTGTGCTAAAATGGGTCGGTATAAAGTAAGGAGTTTGTAAGTTTTAATACAGTTGTATTTGACAAATTACTAGGATTTGTCTTAAATTTAAAAGGAAATTGAGTTATTAAAGATTATTTTTCTGACAAACAACCTGCCAACAGCTTCAGAGATCAGTCAAAAGATATGTTTTAATTTGCAACAGCTTGATTGTTGCTTAAATTATATCGCTCCTTTTAATGAAAGCTTCTTTATTTTATTCTTTGTATTACAAAACTATCGTATAGGACTTTAATTACACAGTAATATACTTAAACCTGCAGATAAAAGGCATTTTGACTGAAGTGAGATCCTCAGTCAAGCAGATGTTTATGCAGGAATATTATAACGGCCTTGAAGACTTGTTGTTTTGTTAGTGTCTAAATGACTTTGATACAAGGCCAACATATTAGTGTTTTAGAACATCATTACATGTACATGGGTTTTTGTTCCCATACAGTTGCTGCAGAAAATTTAAGAACCAATTAAAACAATACGAGAAAAACTCAGTTTCATACTTAATTTATTTCATTTGTGAATCATGCATGCGAAGAGATATGGCTCACTGCATCCTAATTTTCAGATCTTTGTACACTGTCCCCAAAAGGATGAACAATTTAGGGACTGAAGTTAATAAATGAACACAAGTTTATAATGTGATGATAGCTGAATAAATGGGCTTTATGTAATAATACTTTGATTTTGCTAAAGGCCACAATGAAAATGACAGGTCATTCATTGATTTCTGTCTGTACAACATGCAATATTGAATTAAAATAACTGGTTAAGTATATCTTATCCCATTTATCAAGAATGGATCTATCAATACTTTTTAATTGGGTAGAAAACTACAATCCATGATGGATGATCTGTTTCCAAATGATATTCTCTGAAGGTTTTTTTATATGAATTATAAACATTGTCTTTAAAACTCTATGGCAAGGGAGGTAATCATGTTTAGGCTTGTGGTTTTAAGCTAGACTAGATCTAAGTGGTTACCTCCCTTGCCCACTGATAGCCACAAGAAGAGCCTATACAAACAAATCCCTTCTCTTTACAGATGCTGGATGATGAGTTTAGAATGGGAAAGGGGAAAAGATGGCAAGACCGCAAGCAAGCTCCCATTTCAAAATCCACACCCTTCCATGCCCTCGATTTCTCGGATGTATTAGGCGAGGGGGACATACCACCAGCGGAGTCTCAGTCACTGAGCGAAAAGTTCAAGTCACGCGTAACAGATCAACAGCACCCAAAAGTGGACAAGAGATCAAATAAGGAGGATCTAGTTAAGGCGAAAACTGCTATAAACTCTGTGGAGGATGTTGAATCAGTAATTGACAATTTACTTGATAAGCCCGATTCAGGACAGATTAGATTAGATGACTTTTATGGTGAGGCTAATATAGACCTTGATTTTGTGGATGAAGAGGAGGATGAGAGTGGGGGCATTGGTGATAAATCAGATTTGAAAAAAGAAAGTGGAAACAAGTAATGAAATATGTGTTATAGATAAAATAAACGTAAATAATGTAGATTGTGTGTGTTTTATTATTTTGTGTTTTTTGCTCCTGTATCATTTTATGTCAATTGTTGTGTGGTTTTTAAACTATTTTCAATATTTCAAGCTTAACTACAAGAGCGTATGTTGAATAAACAGTCTATAGACTACACTTTTATTTAACATGGTGCTGAATGTGTAAGATAAATATACTACAGGGGGCCACCGTGGCCTAGTGGTTAGAGTACAGACTTTGAAATCACAAGGCCCCTCTCCGCGTGGGTTCAAATCCTGAGAGGGATATGGATTTTCATGAGAGGCTTACTTATCCCTTACTTGCGTTTCAGGCAAACTTCTGGAGCACATCATTTGTAAACATATTCTAGACCATCTTGAGAAAAACTCCATCCTTACCTCCCTGAACCATGGATTTAGACGTGGCTACTCATGTGAATCACAGCTGCTAAGCACCACCCACGACCTACTTCAACACAATGACTCTCGATCCCAAATTGACGTGATAATACTTGACTTCTCTAAAGCCTTCGACACCGTACCACATGATAGCCTTCTCCACAAGATGAAACTATATGGCATAGACGGAAATATAAACAACTGGCTTCGGGACTTCCTGACAAACAGAACCATGAGGGTTGTTGTGGATGGCGAAACTTCAGAACCTGTGACCGTCGACTCGGGCGTCCCTCAGGGCACAGTCCTTGGGCCACTTGCCTTTCTCTGCCACATCAACGACCTTCCTGATTGTGTGAAATCCACAGTCCGCCTTTTCGCCGATGATTGCCTGCTTTACAGAAATATCAAGACCATACAAGATCAAATTCAACTACAGGAGGACCTGAAAGCACTTGAAAACTGGGCAACAACATGGGGTATGCGCTTTAATGCAAAGAAATGCTATGTCATGAGTATCAACAGCAAGCTCAACCATTTCTACGAGCTTAATAGCCACATTCTCCAACAGGTAGACGAAAACCCATATCTTGGCGTTACATTTGCTGATAACTTGAAATTTGATAGCCATATAAATAAGATCACCAACAAGGCCAACTCTACACTTGGATTTCTGAGGCGCAACCTGAAGCACTGCCCACTATCATGCAGAAAGACCGCATACCTATCCTTGATCCGCTCCACACTGGAATATAGTGCAGCTGTCTGGGACCCCTATCTCCAGAAGGACATAGACAAGCTGGAAAGAGTCCAACGACGCTCAGCCAGGTTCATCTCGGGCGACTATTCCTCACGAGATCAAGGATGTGTAAGCAGAATGCTGCGGAACCTTCAACTGCCTCCCCTACAAGATCGAAGGAAGAACGCCAGACTAACATACTTCTTCAAGGTGGTCGAGGGGCTGGTCCCAGCAATGCCATGTCATGCCTATCTGACCCCCATTAGTGGTAAGAGACTTATCAGACCCAAAAAGTTTAGTGACTGTGTTAGTGACAATATCATTAAAAGGCAAGGCCTTAACCATAACAAGTGCTTTAAACAAATAGACTGTAGCAGTGACCTCTATAGAAACTCCTTTTTTCCCAGAACTATTATTGACTGGAATAACCTTAGTAGCGAAGTTGTGCGTGCAGAGACAGTACAGGGTTTTAGAGCAGCCCTCCAATATCGGGACTAACTAACTTATCCCATCTCTCTCTCCCGCTGCGTGTATACCGAAAGGTCCTGCAGTGTAACAATCCAGATCCAGATCCAGATCCAGAGGCAGTCTCCCGACTGACTTACGGAATGCCGATGGTTCTACCCGCCTTGACCAGCCCTTATGGGCAGTTGAGTATGGGGTCTTCCTCCATCATTAAGAGTCGGGCATCGCTACATAACTGAAATAATGTTGATGTGATGTAAAACCCATATAAAAAAAAAATATATACTACAGGGGAATAAGACTGATGCTGCCAGAAAGCATCAAGCTAACTCGTCATGGAATAACGTGTGTTGACTTCAAGTATCCACTGATTCAAAATGCTTTCCAATGTTTACATTACTCAACGCAATAATTTCGTCTTGTCTTTTCGCAAATGTAAGCAGTCTGCTGCTTTGAAAGAATATTGTGCAGTACTCATTAAGAAATACCAGGAGCACCAGGGTTGCCTTGACTGCCTGGTTTGATTAAATTGCTTTTTAAAACAGTGAAGATTGCCAATTCCAATTTAATTGTAGTGGATTAGGAGTTTTTTGCTTGCAAATTTAGCTTACTTAATTCTTTAACATAAATTGAAGTTTGTTTAAATCACTCTGGAAGACTGCTTCCTTGATACTAAACCAGTCCATGTACCAATATGTGGATTAGTCTGCTGTTTCCACCGTGCCTAATGGGATCGAACCCGGGACCCTTTGTACAAGAGGCAGACGCTCAACCACTGCACTAATGTTGTCCCGTTTTTCCTGGCTTAGTGCTGATGTGTAATTCTTCATAAGATTTCTGCAAACTTATATTTGTATGAAAGAGTCTACTTGTATGAAACTTGCCCACCACCTCAGACTTATAAATGGTTTTATTTTACAGCGTTGAATTGAATCAGGGAGGCGGTTCGCTTTTTCAACTGCAAAGCATTGCTTTTCTGACCCATAGATACATGAGAATAAATAAGAATGCACGAAAGTGGATCGAATACCCATCTGGACAGCTAACCTCAAATTCCCTACCACTCCATAGCTGTTTCATACTTATTAATTAATCTTATTATACATGTGGGGTTTTACACAGCGTCAACAATATTTCAGTTGTATTTCGATGCTAAAACAAGTATAAAACACTCATTGGATTCTAAGGCAATACGCTATTCGACCTACGCATGCGTCAGTAGAATCAATGCGAGAAGAGTAGGCATGAATTGTTTTGAGACTCTGATAGGCACATTTAATGGAAACCCTAAATTGTATATTCTGTTATTATACTTCAAAAAATATATCAATTTTTGTAAATTCCATTCAATTAATCCATCGATAATTGGTCTAATAAATAATTTCACTTCAGAATGGAATACATACAAAGAGCCAAATATTTCACCATCTGAAAGTGAACGCTGGGCAATTGTACAACACGTTATCAACAGTCACTCTTAATGATTAGAACACAAAAAACCTATACTTTTTTTTTTCTTTTTTAAAACTTTCTCAGAAATACTAATCTATATATTAGATTTCATTCTTTTTCATTCATTTATATAGCTTTATTATTACAATTTCTAATTGATGTTTGCTCTGGTCTAAGAAATTAGATCTATTGATATGTTATGTATTATATGTATTATGTTTTTGTAAGGTTAAAGGGTGGATGACCACGACCCCCTTTGATCTAAAGACGTGGATAATAAAGTTATATATATATATATATATATATATATATATATATATAAAAAAGGCATGGAACGGGAATTAAAGGCTTGTTAGCTTTTCGCCCGAATTTAGGTACAAATGTAGATTACACCACGGGTGCTTGAAACAATCTTCGATAATATCCCAATGTTAGTCAAAATAATTCGATGTGAAGATAGCTTTCTTTTTTCTGATGGGGCAATCTAACGGGAGATATCGGCCGTAATGTACAAATAAAAAGTTGTAGTTATCCACTAATCTCTGTCCCGTTTCAAAAAAACAGTTGCACAACCGATTTCTTGTTTATCTGAATTCATATACATGTATTGTACTAAACTTTCTCTACCTATCTATTCTGTTCTTTTGTCGTGTAATTTCAGTTTTCTTTCTGTTGTTTTCATTTGAATTTATAACGAGATTCAAAACGTTTATTTTACTAATATAATGTTTCGTCGTCATTTTAAATGTTAAAATTCCTATACAGAAAGGAGAAGACTGGTACAAAGGTGTACACGACATCAAGTAGTTCAACCGATTTGCCAATACTGGATTTATTATAATGTGGTCATTGCATATACTCAGTTATTTTCATTTTAATGCTGCCAAACGTGGCCGGGTATTGTAATATTATATATTAACTTTACTGTTTATATTTAACACATGTCACCTAAAATAAAATATTCGTTCGTTGATGTAAATGTTTAGCCCTTTACAAAACGCCAACTTTTCGGCTGTCCCAACTTGAAAGAGTTTGCAGACGACATATCAAGAAATGATGAAATTGGAAAAAAATCTTCTGATAGGGTAGAAAACATTGTGGGAAAAGGAAAAATTGCTCGTCACGAGCAATTTTTTCCTTTTTGCCACAATATTTTCCAGAGTCGTCTGCAACAAAATGGTTAAATATTGTAATTTTTTGAAAATAGGTTAATAGAATTTTCGACCGTTCGTTGATGTAATTGTATAAACTTATCGGTAATAAACTACTATACTATAGAATATTGTACGTTGACAACAAAGCAACGACCTTACGTATTCACGGTCACAAATTATACATGCGCAGCATCACAGCCCGTGTCAAATAGTTTCACGACGGGACATAAAACGCATAATAATAATACACCACACGTATTCGTGACTTTTTGTGATCGAGTGGGGATGGTATTTTTTTCTTTGTTGGCCTACTTGTACGTTTTATGTTTATAATCAGTTGCGTTTAGCAGTGTATGTAAAACTAGCCTTGGATAACATGACACATCGTCGCCAGGTACGGATTTTATCTTTTTCTTTCATCTTTTTACATGATAAGTTTTGTTTTGGTGTGCATGTTTACAATTTGTTTAGGTTTGGATAGCCTTGGGTCCTGGCGCGTGCGTATACCCCGCACTAGCCTAGTTTGGGGTATACGCACGGGCCTGGGTAGCGTTTTACTAGACATTTTATGCTAAAAATGTGCATAAGTTCAAAACAAATTCCCTTTTATTTCAATATTTGGCTAAGGAAAATTGCAAAGTTTCTCATCATTGTAATCGTCTCTCCGAGACGCTTCCAATGATGTGTCACATTGCAATATTGAACTTTCATTTAAGATTCTATCTTTGTTTATCGGTTTTGACTTACGCAACTGTTTACCATAAGCTGCTAAGTAAAACGGTACCCTGGACCCCAGGCTAAAGTTAGGATTGGTTGAAGCAATTAGCTGAATGTGATTCATGTGGAATTGTACATTGAGAAATGTTGACTGGCCTTGTTTTCATTTCGACAGTCTCCCATTTCCTTTACATTGGGCCTTGTAACGCGTCAAAGTTGAAGGAAACAGCAAAAAGGCAGTCTTAATATGAAAAATGTGAAATTCCGTTTGTAATAGGGAATAGAAACATGGTTAGAAAAGTTGAAACTGTTTGCCACTAGCAAAGTCCCTTTTTTTCAAGGCTCTGCGAGTACATACAAATGGGGGGGGGGGGTATAATGAGGTAAGCGGTTTAAATGTCAGGGGCTCTCCATATAAATGGAATTTATAACCTTGTGATTAGATTAAACATGATTAATTGTAAAATATTTTTTTACAAATGGATTGGGACGGAAGCTTGAAGCGTATAGAGTCCCTCTCCAAAATATCACAACAGCATGACAAGCAATGCATTAAAAAATATGTTTTAACCCATTACCAAACAACAAAGACATTCGACCTGTTTGTTGCAGACGAATCTCTTAACGAGCATTTTCCCCCTTTTCCACAATGTTTTCTGCCCTATCAGAATATTGTTTTTCAATTTCATCACATTTTAAAATATGGTATGCAAACTCTTTCAATTTGGGACAGTCGAAAATTGCGTGTTTGGTAAAGGGTTAAATAATTGTACATTCACCGATAGAGAAAGAGGAGATGATAAGTAGAGATAGATATAGATATAAATACAGATAAAACAGGGAGAAAGAGCGGAAAGAGGACGAAGCTGTACATGTGTGGACTAGAAACGATAAAACACCAATTAGACCGTTTGCTTTCTTTTATATAATTGTGAGCTAAGTAAATACCACTATATTTTCACCAAACGTTTTTAGACCCAGTATGACATTGGTATTCGTCAGAGATTGGAACAATTCATTTCTTAAGTTGGGATAAAGCATCAAAGATATGTTGATCACGTATAACACTGAACATTGAAATTCGCCAGAGAATGGACTATTTTATTTCTTATGTTCTGCTAAAGCGGACAATCAATAATTTGGCTTGTGAACTTGTCTTCACTTATCCCTTTTCGGTTCAATTAGTGTCAACCTTTTTACATTACATTGAATGTGAAGCGAGTACTTATATAATCAGTCTTGATTCTGCTTTTACATATATTGTGAAGCAGGAACTTATACAATCACTATTGCTTCTACTCTAAGATCGATTGTGAAGCAAATACTTAAAGATTCACTCTTTATTCTGCGTTTCCATCGATTGTGAGGCAAATGCTTAAAAATTAACTCTTTATTTTGCGTTTCCATCGATTGTGAAGCAAATTCTTAAAATTTCACTCTTTATTCTACGTTTCCATCGATTGTGAAGCAAATACTTAAAAATTAACTCTTTATTCTACTCTAACAACGATTGTGAAGCAAATACTTAAAGATTCACTCTTTATTCTGCGTTTCCATCGATTGTGAGGCAAATTCTTAAAATTTCACTCTTTATTCTACGTTTCCATCGATTGTGAAGCAAATACTTAAAAATTAACTCTTTATTCTGCGTTTCCATCGATTGTGAGGCAAATGCTTAAAAATTCACTCTTTATTCTACGTTTCCATCGATTGTGAAGCAAATACTTAAAAATTAACTCTTTATTTTGCGTTTCCATCGATTGTGAAGCAAATTCTTAAAAATTCACTCTTAATTCTCCGTTTCCATCGATTGTGAAGCAAATACTTAAAGATTCACTCTTTATTCTGCGTTTCCATCGATTGTGAGGCAAATTCTTAAAAATTCACTCTTTATTCTACGTTTCCATCGATTGTGAAGCAAATACTTAAAAATTAACTCTTTATTCTGCGTTTCCATCGATTGTGAGGCAAATTCTTAAAATTTCACTCTTTATTCTACGTTTCCATCGATTGTGAAGCAAATACTTAAAAATTAACTCTTTATTCTACTCTAACAACGATTGTGAAGCAAATACTTAAAGATTCACTCTTTATTCTGCGTTTCCATCGATTGTGAGGCAAATTCTTAAAATTTCACTCTTTATTCTACGTTTCCATCGATTGTGAAGCAAATACTTAAAAATTAACTCTTTATTCTGCGTTTCCACCGATTGTGAGGCAAATACTTAAAAATTAACTCTTTATTCTGCGTTTCCATCGATTGTGAAGCAAATACTTAAAAATTAACTCTTTATTCTGCGTTTCCATCGATTGTGAAGCAAATACTTAAAAATTAACTCTTAATTCTCCGTTTCCATCGATTGTGAAGCAAATACTTAAAAATTAACTCTTTATTCTGCGTTTCCATCGATTGTGAAGCAAATACTTAAAAATTAACTCTTTATTCTGCGTTTCAATCGATTGTGAAGCAAATTCTTAAAAATTAACTCTTAATTCTCCGTTTCCATCGATTGTGAAGCAAATACTTAAAAATCAACTCTTTATTCTGCGTTTCCATCGATTGTGAAGCAAATACTTATACAATAACTCTTGATTGTGATTTCTAGGTACTTCCACCTCATGTGGATTAATGAAAGGTCGGAAAGTGGATCCTGCTCCCCACAGGTTTCGAACCCACGACCGACCCTCGTATCAAGATGCCAACGCGCTTCCCCCGGACTACTGTCCTCGGCGTGGATTCAATCCAGTACTGGGAAGAATTCGGTTTTCATGAAAGGTAGTCCCCCATCGTCTTACTAAGGCAGTTCCTACTTCGGGTATCGCACTATGACTAAAATACTGTTTCTGCAATGTAAAACGCCAATGAAACATAAACATACACAATTAAACATCACCCCTACTCAATACACACAGAGTCAAGTTGTTTAATCATTTGGGAGGTTGAAGTTCATTAAGTGCATCGTAAGGGCGTTGACAGATTAAAGCAAACCATACAATGTAAAGATACATTTGCATAGCCTACCTTCGTTAAGTTGAATAATAAAAAGTTCAAACTGAGTTGACCGCGGGGATGTTTTTTTAAAATTTTATTTCAGGTAATTTGAGTTTCAGCAACCGAATGTTGGTACTTTTTCTATGTAAGCTGCATATGTTAAGCAGGCATACTGTACAATGATATACATGTATATTTGATTAATGAAGAAGCACGTTAAACACTTATAGTGATGGAACCGACTTCGTGCTTATGCAAACAGGTTGGATCCAGGCAAGTATTCTTTCTCATCACAATTTAGCATATGAGGTTTTGGAAAGCAGACGACACAAAAATCTATTTTTCAGAAAATAACCCACTATTCTAAGAGTTAAACTTAACCTATTATCAAACAATAACGACATTTGAACAGTTTGTTGCAGACGACTCTGGAAAACATGTGGGAGAAGGAGAAATTGCTCGTGACGAGCAATTTGTCCTTTCCCCACAATGTTTTCTACCGTATCAGAAGATTATTTTCCAATTTCATCATATTTTGAAATGTCGTCTGTAAACTCTTTAAATTTGGGACATTCGAAAATTTGGTGTTTGGTAAAGGGTTAACAAAACCTCCTTTCGTTCATTTCAACCCGCCACTGGCGTTGAAGATTTTGATTTTCATGATAATAATCTTTCGCCTGGATAACAGATTGCCCATGATTTTACCCAGCTCGACCAGTCCTTGTTGTCAGTTTATCCCGGGAACTCCCCACATCACAATACAACTTAAATACTGTTGATGCGATGTAAATCCCTGACAAACCATCAAATACTTTGGAAGTATAAAGAGTTTCCCCGGAGCAAACGATGCGAAACACAGCGACTAATCCGTGACGCCATCTTACGTAGATATATAGTTTAACCCTTAGAATGCTGGGTAATTTTCTAACAATAAAGTTTTGTGTTGTCTGCTTTCCCAAACCTTAGATATTTGCTTAAGTTTCATGAGGAAATGTTCTCAGAGTAGCAAACAGGTTAGATCACAGGCCAGTCACCATTTTACTTGGTGGCTGGCCTGGATCTAACCTGTTTGCATAAGCACCAAGTCGATTCTCGCACTATAAGGGTTAAGGGAATCCTAAGCTCTAAACCCAAGGGTTAACGGTACAATTCAGATCGTTTGTGTGTTACTCGTATAAATTATCTAAATTTGTAATGTGACAACCGCAATGTTTATTAAAGGATGCACTTGATCTAAGAGCAGGGTTACTGTAAACAAGTGTACCATAAATTACACTTAGAACAGACAGCATACAATGCAATCGTTAACTCATTACCACTTAACGCCCCGTTTTTGCCTCTCGCAGCAGACGACTTTCAATAAAAAAGACAATGTGGCAAAAGGAGAAATTGCTTGTAACAAGAAATTTCTCCGTTTGCCACATTGTTTTTTTTTCAATTTATTCATATATCACAACAGCAGAACTGAAAGGTTTTCTCACATGTTTACAACGTTTTTCTTAAGTCATCTGCTTCAAGTAAAAATAATGTCGTCTGCAGGTGGTGAAGAGTTAAATTGGAGGTTGTACGCCGCTTCAACAGTTACTCAGACATATCTGGATGATTTGCGCATTTATATGTGCTTCTATAATAGTATTTCGTCAACAGTGTGCGCATTATGCTCTCCAATTGGTTGACGATCTCCCCTCTTAAACAACATGTTTCTAATGACATACACTGTACCTTTCCGTATCAAACAGCATATCACATTTCCAAAATGCTTTTCTCAGGCTCAAACTCAAGTTAATTGAATAATGGCCGTTAAGGACACATGCTTGTTTGATACACATACACCATCCCAAACTCCGCGCAGGAATACTTCCCTTTGTTACACTACATATACAGCACAGCAGCCCCTAACCAAAATGAAAAGGGAGATCACTGCGTAGGAGAATGACACCGTACGTGGTGAACAGTACAATACTAGCCACTCATTATCGTATGGAATTAAGCCTCACTTATACTTAATAAAACAATATAACAAGGGATCAAGTGCCTAACACTTGTAAATGTTGAGTGACTTCGTTCTTTCAGACCAATCGTTTTCACGAGTACGTGCTCGTTTGATCCATTTCTCCCATAGTTGTTATTTGTAGTCGGATAATTCTGAAAGCAAGAACAGACAAAACGGATACGTCTGTATTTAGTTTAAACTCTTTTTTAAATTTTACATTGATTGTGAAATAAGTTCTTACAAATGGCATTAATCACTATGGATACATAAGCAGTTCTCGCACCGCACCTTTCATTCATCCACTTTCGGTGCGAGCACTGGTTATGTATCAAGGAAGCAGGATGAATGATTAATCTAACTTGTAACAACTTGTTTCACAATCGATGTTAAATAAATAAGTTGAAAAGCAATATGTGTTTAAAGTGTTGGTGAAAACCAATTATAACAGAATAATGAATTATTCAAAAGGAGCAATCAACCCTTTCGTATGTGTTCCATGAAAGGCACAAAAGTAAGGTGTTTTGGAGTAAGCGTTTGAGTGTAACCATACTCGACTATTCAAGATACAATTGTGACATAGGAAAGGTCCCAGTGGCGAGCTATATCCAAATCTTTTATAATGATTTCACCCAACTTTCATAGTGGTATTTATATCATAGGCCACAAATCTCTAATTGGCGCTTGCCGTTCCTTTCAATTTTGTCCTGAGACAAATTACCATATTATGGAATTTGTTAACCATTTACAAAACGCCAAATTTTCGACTGTCCCAAATTGAAAGAGTTTGCAGACGACATTTCAAAATGTGATGGAATTGGAAAATAATTTTCTGAAATGAGAGAAAACATTGTGGGAAAATTTTTTGGTAATAGGTTAAGTATCAGATAGATCAAATGCAAACTGTTGTACACGCTTTCAATCTATTGAAAGACAATTAGCAACTAAATGAAGTAATTTGTAACCAAATCTGAGTACATCGGATCTATACAACAAAAACATATCTGGCATAATGAGGAATACGCCATGTTGTTTCTCGCTCGTGTTGTTTTATTGTATTTTCGTTTTCAAAAATGAATCTGAAATGTAAAATCTAAATAGTTGTTTAATTTGATTTAGGAAACAGATTTATGTCACAACTTATTATCTATTAAGTATGATTTACCTTTCAAAAATAATGATGTAAAACGATGTTTAACACATCTATATACATTTAAGTACTCAAAGGGAATATTCATAGGAAATACGTTATTAGCCGGGGACGATTCACCCTACATTTATGTACGATGTGTATTTCTCAGATCACGGAAATTCCCGGGTTGCTACGATCGGTAGAACCCAAGTAATGGTTCTGCAGCCTTTTAAACAAATAGTCGCTCACAAAGTTTGCAAAGGTGTCCGAAAAATTTGGACACCTTTGCAAACTTTGTGAGCGACTATTTGCGTTCGGACACCACTATAAACTTTGTGAGTAATCATACGTCGAAATACTGCGTGATCATTACATTGGTACTGCTTTAAACATGTGGAATGGTGTTTGCATCCATTTGGTTAATCATTGCGTTTTGTTATTTAAATGAATGGATGGTCATCACACGTTAGATCAGATAGAGTGTTTAAGAAGGGCGGGGGTGGGGGTGCCTCGATGCCTTGAGTACTTGAATCATAATTTTTAAGAACTTGCTCCCTTTTTTACTTTGTCTGACTGTTTCATGGGTTGGTCAGGGAACATGCATGCACATATAAAACGCTTTGAAATAAAACAATTATAATAAATACTTTATTTTACGAGGAAATCTATCTGATTATTCAAACTGACAATCATCCAAAAGATCCTCCAAACCCATTTTCTCAGAAGGCGTTCCTTTTCAGTCCACGACCAATTTGCCTTTCGGTCGGACGACACTTTGGATTGTTCCTGTACGTTGTGATCACTTCCTACAAACACTTCCTGTTATCCCTTTACCAAACGCCCACTGTCCCAAATTGAAAGAGTTTTCAAACTACATTTCAAATAATAATGAAATCTAAATATAATCTTCTGATAGGGCAGAAAACATTGTGGGACACAGAGAAATTGCTCGTCACCAGCAACTTCTCCTTTTCCCACAATGTTTTCCAGAGTCGTCTGCAGCGAACCGGTCAAATGTCGTTATTGTTGGTAAAGGGATAGGCGAGCTTAAACATGTCCTTTATCGCACATAGACAAACGTACACGCATTTTACAAACCCATGTACATGTACATTGAAGGGTTGATAAGATGGTTACACCTTTAACTTCGCTTTCAAAAATAGTTTACCCATACTAGTATCTCATTTGTCAGTGCAGCTATTCATGTTTATGTCATTTCATCGCCAGTTCTACACACCTTTGGTCTTATTTTTTTGTAAGGAAATGGAGGTTGCTTGCCACCCTCGGGGAATTTCTCCTTTTGTCACAAAGTTTCCTTTAACCGTTTCCCACCCCTTCCGGGTTAAGCTTATCGCGAATTTACATTGACGAATGACGAATGTGTGCGGAATTAAGTTCGATGATGCATGTAACGTCTCCGTTAAAACTAAAATCTCGATGATCTTTCATTCTAATGATCGATTGACAAGTTTTGCAGACGATAAATAAGTATCCACTTCCTTAATGAACCCACGAGTTAAACTTCTATCAAGTACTCTTATAGGTTTGTTGTTATTCAGACAATTTTTATTTTGAACTAATATGAGGAAATGAAAGAGGTATTCTTAGATGATTAATTCTTCCTTTTCCCACATCATCTTTCTAACCCTATATGTGAACAACAGTTAACACACTCAACCTTTTATGCGGAGGGACAAAAAGACCACTCAGTACAACATGTGATATCCTTACTAAACGGAATGCGAAAAGAATTGACATATAACAGCAATATTTCAAATGTATGTAATGACATACGGACTTCTAGTTTGAATGTGACAATATCTTTTAGGCACAAAATACATCATTTTTAAGAACTTAAGTTCATTGTTACAAATGTGGTGTCCAGAGCAATATTCAACGCTTCCCCTTTTACAATTTTGACGACTCTTCTTATATGTGTGTATGTGTGCGTTGGGAGGGAAACATTCTTACTGAATAACGCAGAGTCGGGTAATGACGTGATATGACTGAAAATGTGTTGAAAACGGTTTTAAGCAACAGACAAACTTTATTCCGCATAATAACATAATAACATGTGTTTATTTAAGCCTTTCCCAAACGACAAATTTTCGACTGTCCCAAATTGAAAGAGTCTGCAGACGACATTTCAGAATGTGATGAAATTGAAAAGTATTCTTCAGAAAGAGCAGAAAACCTTGTGGGAAAAGGAGAAATTGCTCTTGGCGAGCAATTTCTCCTTTTCCCACAATGTTTTCCAGAATCGTCTGCAACAAAGTGGTTTAATGTCGTCCTCGTTTGGTATAATGGTTTAACGGACTCAAAGAAGGGAAAATGTTCACTCCGTGACGAATTCGTATAATCTGGTATAATTTCGTATAATTATGCGTTTTGTGATAATAATTGAGGTTATGTTATTCAACAACTCTTGTTATGCTTTTATATAAATTCGTATACGTGAAATGTGTGTCATATTGCGCAGGTACGAGTTAGTTATTGAATTGTCATTCGGAAATCCGACTGAATGGCTCATAAAAGCTGAGTATTTTTCATATTAATCTTTAGAATGCTGGGTTATTTTATAAGAATAGACGTTTGTCATCTGCTTATCAAAACCTTAAATATCTGCTTAATTTTGTTGAGGAAAGATACCCAGAGTAGCTATCATTTAAGATCACAGGCCAGCCACCAATTCACTTGGAGGCTGGCCTGACTCTCAACTGTTTGCATAAGCATGAAGTTGATTCCTGCACTATAAGGATTAAACGATAAAATTAATACAAGTGCTAGATTTCGGGTACGCATACATCGAGGGTTCAATGCAATACTATCGTAAATGCTTCATGTCTATGAAGCACTTACAATGGTCTTGCATTGTACCCTAAATTTAGCTCAAATTTCAGAATTCATCAGTTTTTTGAAGGCTCTATCAATTGTCAAAAACATCTTCTATATGCGTTCTTTTGGAGGACTAGATGAGCAATCACAACGGAGATTGGTCCATTTCGTGTACGAAAGATATCAGAATCTGAGACCACTTCGGTACTAATGACTGTTTCCTTCCAATGTTGGATAGTATTACTAATAGGTTTAAAGTATACAAACTAATAGCAAAAGTCTTTAATAATATATAGATTTGACACAGATGATGAATAAACCCAGGGCTCTGAAGTGACGTACCATAGGTCATTCCGACGACACCAGTGGTGTCGGTGAGGCTCGAACCCGGAACCACCGAGTTCTAAGTCCGCCAACTTTACCACTGACATAATGTGGAGAAAAGGATATCTTAGCAACACAAAATCCATTCACATACCCAATTCCACTGCTCGCGTGAATCCGGTGGAGCTTTTTTAGAAATCTTGTTGGACATATTTTAAAGGTTTCTTTTTACACATATTTATCAAAACCACAATTAGCTACTTGGTGATAGACCGTACAGAACATTGGCGTTTATGTTTACACATGGTGAATACATAATTGAAATAAATGACAAGATAATTCAAATCGCTTTAAGCCTTTGCTATAAATATCTCCCAGACACGAACTATGATCTAGTTTAATCTATACGTTTCAATGTCGATGATAAATCAATTAACCCATTATCAAATGATAACGACATTTGACCAGTATGTAGCAGACGACTCTGGGAAACGTTATGGGAAAAGGAGAATCTCCCCTTAACGAGCAATTTCCCCTTTTCCCACAATGTATCTGCCCTATCAGAAGATTTTTTCAATTTCATCACATTTGTTATGTTGTAATTGAATTTGGGACAGTCGAAAATTTGGCGATAAGTAAAGGGTAAAATTGTCCCAAACGAATGCGGCTCGTTGATTCATTTAACTTACATAACTTAGGAACAATGATGCGATATAATGGATTGATATGTATACCATTAATGATTATCATGTAATTCAGTAATTGCACAACGTCCACTTAAACACAAGACATATATAAACAATTTCGTTAATTGGTACGATGTATCAATCGGAACACCTCGGCCATTTCTTCAAAATATCTACCGACTTGTGCCGGGGTTGCCGAGTATATACGATTGACGACGTATTACAGTAGTCCGATTCACGTAAATCAAGTGAAGACACAATTCCGTTTTCCAACGTGAACAGATTTTGTCTCTTCAAAGTGGTCTCCTTTTAAATATTTAGTTTAAGTATCAATGTTTTATCCCAGACAAGTGATAACATGTCGCTTCTTGGAAGGAATGGCCAAATAAATATGACCGACAATTATAAAGATATAGATGTTTGGATTAACTTCTGCATATCTTGTTAATTTCAACGTTCCTTTTTTGTTATTTTGTTTGAGAATTCTATGAAACCAATCATATGTGATATGTGAAACGCTTCTTATAAGCAGTGTCTTCTATCCTCAAACCAATTTTCTAATGAATTTTTGTCTGGTCTACGGTCCTGCGTGGTCAAGTGGTCAACTGGTTAAAAAGACAGTCATAGGACTTGGGGGTCCCGGTTTCGAACCCACCAGTATCTCTTGTTGAGTGGAAGTGACCTTTGGCAAGACACTTCAGAGCCCTAGGCTAGTACTGGTGAATCCAGGAGAAAAGCACCCAAACTAAAGCTGGTTGAAGCGGCGTTAAACCCTCTTTTATGATACATGTCCTGTCTGGTGCGAAAGTTTATATGAGCAGTTTCTCTTTCCCACAGACACATTAGGAAAGGCTCCTTGGGCAAGGCATATTTGTCTTAGTAAACACTTGTAAATGTCTAAGGGGCATGAACAAGTACAAGTTAATATACGTGTTCTTTACCCTTTGCTTTTATTAATTTGGCAAGGCACACTCTTAGGCAAGGCACTCTTTCACAATCTGGTACTCGTTGCTTTAGATTTCCCAATGGGTTGTTCAAGTTAACTAACATCATAATTAACTAATATAAACGAATTCCATAATGACGCCATACAAATAAAGGCTATATTTAATGAGAGAAGGGACAAACGTAAAATGTTATATATATATATATATAGTAGTAAATAAACGTGTTTTACATTCAGTTGTATTCACCGGTTTGTACAAGTGAACAGGATTCTCTCTGCACGGTAAACAGGATTTAAACACACACACTTGTAAGTGACGTTTGTTCATGTTAATGTGGATGTTTAGCCCTTTTATGTTTCGAACGAATTACAGCAGACGACATAAAATAATATTTTAAAGATTTGCCAAAGCGAATGAACATAAACACATCTTTTGATGACCACTAGAAATGAAATATTTTCGACAAAATTCAAACATTGCTAAACATTTACACTTTTTTTACCTAGTCGTGTTGATATGTCAAATTTTGTCTGTCGAAATGATTGTATTTTGTTTTGTTTTATAAAGATAAGTTAATGTCATATTCAACAAGTATCCAGTTAATTTCCATCGACTCTTCACATATCTATGATATCTGTTTCCAACGCGCCTCTCTAATGTGGAACTTGATTTCAACGAAATTGTTTCAACATGTGCAAACACAAAAACAAACAAAAAACATGGAGGTAAGCTATTGCCATTATTCATTTCTAATGCACGGACATTAATGTTACGTCCTTGTCAAATGGAATGCATCAATTCTGGATGGAAACCTAGTTTTCTCAATCGAAACTATATTGAAAATCATAACAACTGGTTTCGATTGATGTGAAGAAATGATTCATTGAAATGGATATGTGCTACAAACATTAAACAACCGTGCTCTAGTTATCTTGCCTGTCAGGTCATTTCAGATTCTTTGATTTGGTTGTTCATTTGTTGTGGTTTCGCATCGCATCAACGATATTTAATTGTAATGCCTGGCTAGTTATACGGACCCAAAGCTACACTTTGATTCGGTTATTCATTTGTTTTGTTTTAGCATCGCTATTGTTCATTATCGTCTGCAAACTCTTTCAATTTGGGACAGTCGAAAAGTTATCATTTGGTAGACTTTAACGATCTTTTTCTCCATATGCCATAGCAATTTTCTTCTCAATATCATAACAGTGTTTGTATTCAATGTTCGTTATGCCGTCTGGTACTGCTTTAGTTAAACTATTATTTAACATCGATTGTGACGGAAGCTTTAAGCTTATTAGATTCACTATGGATGACTGTTTCCCGGATACTTTGCCAGTACTTGCACAGAATTGAGAGCTAGCCCCGACAATGTCCACCTCGCCTAACGGGGATCAAACCCTGGACCCTCCGACGCCAGTCACGCCCTACCTCTGCACCACTGTCTCCCAATGCTGCTTGCAAAGGGTTTTCCATTGCGTTCAAAAGATGTACACAATTTTTTATAGACTATCGGCAATGAAACATATTAAAGACTACATCTTGGACAAAGGGTATGAGTTCGATCATAGCAAGTTTTCCGTTATCAGAACATATACGAACTGTCGTTTCCTTCAGGATATCAACAGTGAACGACAGGAAAAGGAGCACTTACCTATTTCTTCATAATATTTCACACTTTCGCATCATCTACCAGAAGTCTTTATAAACCAATGTGACTGAAGGATAAACTGCTTCTAAGGGGCAATATATTCCTTTATCACGATGGTTTCTACTTAAAACTGAAGGGAAAGAACATCTATTGTTATATTCACGATATTACGTTTCCTTTTGTTGTATCGATAAAGGAAAGCTCACATACTCTCACACAAGGAAAAGGGTTCTGAAACAGAACAGAACAGACTTTCATTTAGACTTGTACAAAATACATCATCTATAACATATATAAAGTACAAATTGGCGTCAACGTGACAAACATTTACTGAATTTTACTAAACGTTGTTAAGCTAAAAAAGAAAAGAATTCATTTTGCAATCTTTAACCCATTACCAAACAATAACGACATTTGACCAGTTTGTTGCAGATGACTCTGTAAAACATTGTGGAAAAAGGAGAAATTGCTCTTACCGATCAATTTCTCCTTTTCCCACAAAGTTTTGTGCTCAGAACATTGTTTCTCAATTTCATCACATTTTGAAATGTCGTCTGCAAACTCAAATTAGGACAGTCAAACAATGAGCGTTTGGTAAAAGGTTAAGCAGAATAAGACTACGTGCACTATATGATGACTCAAACCATACCTGTTTTGAAATTTCTTATCGGGATTATGTTCATACAAACATTCATTTTAAGGAAGTTATATAGGTTTCAAAGCGGATAATTGTTAAAAAGAATACTGCGTTATTCTTACTTTAAAGACAAACCATAATAGGATATATACCTTGAAGGCTGGACATTCTGCTGCAAACCAAACTTTTGTTTTTTGGTGGCATTTTAAAACATAATTCGATAGGGTCCAATCATTAAACCGACCACTTTGGCCTAGTGTTTAGAGAACAGCACAGCGAATCACTCAGACCTTCCCTGTATGGGTTCAAGTATTGGTAGTGCTAGGCATTAGTTTGTGCTTTTAAGATTTTAAGCCGACATACGGAATGTCCTGACAAGTCCATGTGGGTAGGGTCTTCCTCCATCCATGTTGAGTCCGATGACGTAATATAAGAAAAAAGCTGTTGACATGAAGTGAGCAAAACCCCCAATGAAACAAACAATTGAATAAACACACAAACACGAGGTTTTGTCAACGAATACCCCTCGTACTAATGTCTGATTTAATGAGTCATTGCCTTGAGCTAAAGGGATATGACATCCTGAGGACCAAGCCCCGCTTTTAACCCTTAGAATGCTGGTTAATTTTCTAAAAAAAGATTTTTGTGCCGTTTGATTTCCAAAACCTTAAATATCCGCTTAGTTTTGATGAGGAAAGATTCTCAGAGTAGCAAACAAGTTAGATCATAGTTAAGCCGCCAATTCACTTGGCGGCTGGCCTTGATCTAACATGTTTGCATGAGCATGAAGTCGGTTCCAGCACTGTAAGGGTTTAGGGTTTCATGACTCGTACATATTGAATGAAACTGTCTACTTATCGAACATAACATTTTGACTTTAGTATGGAATCTTTAGGATAACGGAATGTAGTGTTGATTATGGAGAATTCCTTTTCTTACACATTTGTCTCTCAAATTATCTGCCGCTGTTGCGTTAAAACAGTTATAGGATAAAGCAGTTTACACGGAGTTCATGACACTCATCCAAATCAAGAATGAAATCAAGAAATACATGTGCGATGTTTGAAATGGTATATACGTGATAATGTGCACTGCTATAAATGGAATCGTGATAAAAGGTGAAATTGCTCGTAAAGAACCATCTAGAAGCCTCTGTGGCCTAGTGGTTACGGTACACAACATAGAATCGCGTGTGTTCAAATCCCGGTGACGGAATTTTGACTTATAAAACGCTTATGGTTCTTCCCGGCTTGACCAGCCCTTATGGGCAGTTTGATTTTGGGGTTTTCCTCCATTGTTTAGAGTCGAGCATCGCACCAAAACTGAAATACTGTTGACGTGATGTAAAATTCTATAAAATAGATAACGAACAATTTAACCATTGGTCTCAATAGTTGCCCACTGGACGAAATTGATGCAGATAGACTTGAACGATTTAAGAGAGCATGACGAAATACTTAAACAAATTCGAAATCAATAATGTACACTTAACAAAATATTCAAAATATTAACACAACTTAGAATAAGTAAGGGTATGTTATTTACTGATGTGAGGGAAGGTGTTGAAAGAAACAAGTGAAACTGATTTTAAGAGTATTCTTTCCCTTTTTCTAAAAGAAAACCCTTCAAAAGTCGTCTGCACCAAGTACGACAGTTTTCATAGTTCGTTTAGTTAAGTGTTAACGCTCAAGTGAATTGTGAAATAAACACACTTTACCAAGGTAGGACTAAAACCCAACGCTCGATTTGTTTTGAAAATGACTTTGGAATGCCCTCGCTCTCTTCAGAAAAAATAAAAAGATTTCCTTTCTTACATGCATGTTTTGGTCCAAACAAAACCGAGGCTCTTGATACTCTGCATGATTTCCGATATCATGCTTATGTTTACACGTTTACATCCTTTTGCATGTCTTTTTGAAAAGGTCCGTGTTCGTTGTTGAGTGGTTTTACGTAGTATCTAAGGTGGTGTGTCTTTTTGAATTATTTCTATCATAACAATCATTACAACAGCTCACAAATTGCTGAATTGAAGGCCTGCTCAAAACTAAATTAGAGAAATGATGCAGCTATGTGCTGACGGATCACTACTCTTGGGCATTACAAGCTGAAGGAACTATTGTTTTCCATTTTTGAGGTTATTCTTATGAGACAACCGGTACTATGTCATGGAGACTGACTAGAATCGTTCTGCCATTCTTTTTTTCGGACGTTGAACAAGGCATTTTTTTAACCTGGGTTCCTTACCCTTGCATATAATCACTCGGACTGGGACCCCAGGCTAGTCTTATTTTAGAAAACGTCTTCGCCGGCCATCATGGCGGAAAACCGCAAGCTAGCTTGTAGAGTAGAAAATATGAATATGCATGGCTATAGTATTAAACTATCGAAATTTAAGCGAAATAGTGTTAAAGCACACAAAAGCACACGAGCCAAAACAAACCAAGTGTGGTGATTGTAATCGAATGCCTCGGGCTGTTCATAATAAGTTACCGTGGGAAATATGCGCAAACGAGAAGGTCGGTGTACTAACATACCGCCTATCGTAGGCCTAATGATCCAAACAGCTGCATTTCCGACATCCCATTTTTACCGAAAAAAATAAGTAATAAAATGAATTGTTTCTTGTTTTAAGGTTGAATATTTGTCAAATCTGCACGCTATTTGGTAAGCGGCCTCATTGTATGTTGTTTCCGTCGTAAAGTGTTACACAGGAACATATAATGCAGCCTTAGGTTTCATACAAACAAAACAAACAATATGTTTTATTCGTATTAAAGGCCTCTGGCCCAATATACATACAATTCACAATTTTAAGTAACAAAGGAGTGGTTTAACATTTGTGCCCTCTAAAAAACAAAAATATCTCGTTATGACGTCGTCATTTATAAACATGTGTAAAAAGCAGGTAATGCATCAATTAACAAATCATAATATCTTGAAAAGAAAAGGAGGGTATATACTTAGACCAACTGACCCTTCTGAAATGGCATAATTTTCTCTTTTTGTTTGATAAAAAAACAAAAAAACAAAAAAACAGCAACATTGTTTCAGAAGGAAAAATAACTCATTATGCAATCAAAGTAAGCAAATTTGCAATCATGGGTTTAAGCATATCATAACAAATATTACAATGCAATGAAAATACGAACATGACCCACACATATTATCTTGACAGTCATGATAATGCACACTAGTACGTGGAAATAATTTCCTCATTTTGATGGATAGAACACATTGTTACAGAAGGAGAAATGGCTCTCTGTGAAAACCTCTCCTTCTGTCGCAACGGATTATTATGTAATGAAAGCAAGCAAATTTGGAGCCATGGATTAATGCATGACATCAATTAACTTCATTTATATATGGTTTTGCAAAAATAAGCGTACCAGAAAAAGGAATATAAGCATATCATAACATTATGCAATGAAAAGACGAATATGACCCACAAATATCTTCTTGAAAGGCATAACAATGCACAATATTACGTAAAAATAATTTCCTCATCTCGATGGATAGCAACCATTGCTACAGAAGGAGAAATAGTTCATTGTGAAAAACCTCTCATCCTGTCGCAGTGGATGACTATACAATCAAATACTATTAAAAGTATAAAACCATTAAAAGTAAAATAAAACCATTACTTCAATGTGACAAATGAAGTGTGGTTTTATACGAAACTACTTTCCCATTACCAAAGGGAAAGTCGTTCTTTATAAGAATTGTAAGGTTGAAGGACAAACGCTGTATTAAATGGTAAAGGTAAAATCAATGTGTGTTCAAAATGGGATATTCGTATCATTGCGGTTTGGATGAAAACGATTATGAAAGCAACATGGCTTTGCATATGCTTTTTTTAAAGACGCATTCAAAACCTTTTCAAGAGTACAATTACATCTTAATTGATATATCACTCTGACGCTATGGCTACATAGTATCTCGCAACCACCGTGATAATATGTCACAACAAGCATCATCCTTTCGTCAAGATGGTTTCTACCAATATATAGAGAAGATTCCTTCCTATCATGTTACATATTGACGTCTGCTCATGCTTTCAATTTGGAATTAATTTGAATTCTTGTTTAAGTGAAAACATAAGGTTTAGCTAGTAAATGAACACAACTTATACAGGGGATCTCAATATGGCTTCATGTATGATTAAATGGGATAGGCTTTCGTGTTATTAATCACAATTAAATTCTACGAAATCCATCTATTCGCGAGGTCCGGTTTGACTTATTTCAAGTGTTGTTGAGACTTGTTTTAATATGTGTGTATCGGCGTTTAATGAGCCATGTTCAAGTTGCACAACGTTGGGTACATCTAATGGAATATTCCGCTGCATGTGTTCTCGCACAAGTAAAATGGTAATATAGTTACTTATCTTATGGTGCTAGGGGGAACAAGGAATAGGAGAAGGGAAGAAAAATAACAAAACACAGAAGCAGGTAAATCAATTAAGATAGCATTTCAAAATTCTAGTGCAAAGTTATAGAAGGTTTATAGTCTACGATTTCGTAATTTCATATAATCAATATGACTCTGCTGCTGTATGCAATACTTAATATTAGAATAATTGTGATAGTTAAAAAATGCAGATATTGGTCTGGTCTACATGTGTTTATGACAAGCTTTGATAGAACCTTGCTTTTAATGTTGAATCTCACCTGTATATATGTAATTATGCTAACATATTCACAAAAAGTGACTTTAAGGTCCATGGGCTGATGCACGTGTTATGAATTGTATCATAACAATCATTTGTCTTAAAAAAAGTGTACGCATGTCCCTATAATAAACGATTTACTAACATACTTTACCTACTTATAGTAATGCATTCGATCTCTAATTTGTTGCTTGATAACATTTACTAAAATGAAAAATTGGAAATAAAAGCAACAACCCAATTTTAAAAGAAAACTGAGTGACCAAAGGGTTATAAACTGCACAATGATTGTAATTCTCTATTCAATATTTTCGAATGTTATTTGCACACCGAGTTTTATTTAGGGATCGGGCATGATATTGGTTATCTATAAGTGGATTAAGCCTTGACTTAATACGAGTCGCTTTTAACGTCCCTTGAAGCAGGCGATATTTGAAAACGTATATGCAAATTGAGAACTTGGGGTAAGCATAAGAGACGGAGTCAACGTAAACTATTTTGTTTTCATTGGAGATTTGTAAACGTTTTACCACGAAGAAGACATACAATTTCGATCATCGATTGAAAGTTAGTTAACGACCTTTATCGATATGAACATATAGCCATTCATTTTGATACATCCTTTCCCAGTTACGGATATTGGCAGCAGGTATATTCTCTCTCCAAGTTTGAAGTTTGAAGGCGGTGTCCAACAACTTTCTACACACAGTTTCCCAGTCATTTAAGTCGACTTTGCTTTGTTATGTCAAATTAAAATTAAAGGCATACGCGAAGTGCGAGAGAGGGAGAAAGAGATAAAGAGAGATATAGATAGCTAGAGGGATGTAAATAGCTAGAGAGATAGTTAAAGAGATAGCTAGATGGATAGCTAGAGAGCGAGCGAGCGAGAGAGAGAGAGAGGAGAGAGATAGAGAGAGAGAGAGAGAGAGAGAGAGAGAGAGAGAGAGAGATTGAGAAACTAAGACAGAATGAAAGAGAACGAGAGAGAAAGCAGACAATATGAGAGAGAATGAGAGAATTAATGCTTGGAGTTAATGGTCGTACTTTTACCTTTTAACCCCAATGTTGAGGGTGGAGTACAGCCTCAAAGGTTTTTACGACAAAAGAAAAATATACACGAAATAATTGGTTGCGGCAAAGACGTCATACATGTTAGGCCTTTAGGTAAAATAACCACATCGTAAAGTCGAAAGAGAGCCCTTTATCTATCTACACGTTTAACAACGTTGATAACGACATGTGTGTTTGTCTAGCATGTACACATTCGTCCAAGGCAATACTCCATGAAAATAAAATAAAAAAAAAACATAGATTGGCCAAAAAACCAAACAAATCGTTTAAGAAAAAGAGATGCTGCTTTGCTCTAGCAGTATCTCTTTAGACATTATCTTTCAGCGCAGTTTTAAGAATGTATATCTCTTAACTTAAAAAAAGGAGATATATATTTATCCAACACCTGTATAAGTTAAGACCTGTTAATACTTTTAAACGAAGTTTTAAATCAAAGTACTGATAAACAGCGAAGCCACAAACAGACAAAGTGTACGAAGTGTAATTCATATGCACGAGGTTAACCACTCTCTCATATCTACTAACGTTAAAACTACTAGCAGTGGGCAACCAAAGTAACAACCGCGAGAAAAGAAGAAGTTGCTCGTGACGAACAGTTTCTTCCTTCATATGAATGGCCTCTTAAAAATATCAGTCAAAACATAGGATCTTAATCACACATTTTTTAATATCAATTGTCGTCTGCTGCTCCTTCCAATTTGGAACATCAAAAATCACGAATGAGGAACAGGATTAGCCCATTACAAAACAGTAACGACATTTGACCAGTTTGTTGCAGACGACTCTGGAAAACATTGTGGGAAAAGGAGGAATTGCTCGTGACGAGCAATTTCTCCTTTTCCCACAATGTTTTCGGCCCAATCAGAAGATTAGTTTTCAATTACATCACATTTGAAATGTCGTCTGCAAACTCATTGAATTTGGGACAGTCGAAAATTGAGTGTTTGGTAAAGAGTTAAGTGGTCATACGAACCAACTGATACCGACCCGGAAGTAATACAGGTCGGTATCCAAACGGCCTTCACGGGCTTGGTGCGAGGTTATTAGTGGATTATTTTGATTACCAATTGGGAGAAATATAAGGGAGTATATTGGTGTAGAGACTATACTAATTCTGACCAATCAGAAGCAGAGAATTAAGTTTTTCTCTAATTAATTGTATGTTAATACTAACCAATCAAAAGTCGACGAAGTGACTGTTTTGGAATAGAGATGGAAACATAATGATGAATAAACAGACGGAATATTTCGTGTTTTAATTAAAAGATTTCTCGAATATTTACAATTTAAAAGTGAGAAATGAGTGTTTTCATAGGGATTATAAGAATATTGCATGAAATAAGATAGAGAAGTGAAAGTTTCGGATGAAAGATAATTCAGACACTGATAAAGAAAATGGTGGAGTTAATGAAGTTAATAGATACAATTCGAATATAAGTCACTGAGAAGCAAGAGAAAATATACTTTCGGAATAGATATTCTTTTTTAAATACTTATCAATCGGAGGCAAACGCAAAGATTGATTAAGATTTGAGAACATTCGGTTATTGACCAATCAAAATGAAAATTAGTAAACATTTGGATTTGAAAGCATTTGAATATTTGTCAATTGGAATCAACAAGAAAGTTTCGAATCAGACGTCTGACCTGTCAAAAATGTTAGGAACAGCAGTCTACTGGTTATGATAGGGGTTTTATCTTAATTTTAACCAAAGTTAAAGTTGTTCACATCGTACTCGTAAGTTCTAGATAGTTAATCGTTGCTAGTTGTGCTTATGTGCAGGATAATTGACAGCCGGATATCATATTATTTCTTTATTTGCTTTCAGATGAACGTTTCGCAACGCAAAATGAAAATAAGGAGAATATCGACAACTAGATAAACAATATACCCTCGATCAGATAAATTACCGTGTCGAAACAAACTACCTGACAATAAAAAGAAACCGGAAGTAAATATTTTGTTATCCAGGCTAAACCGGAAGTTATGTCTCTGTTTCGGCACGCCACGAAACGCCACCAAGCGGACACGGACAGGGGCGAATGTGAGTTACCGATGAACGATTCCTTCACGATGGAGGACTTTCAGTGTGAAGTGATGCGTGCCCTATGGCACCCATTCGAGTTTTTGATCGACGGAGAATCGGGAAC
This sequence comes from Cerastoderma edule, assembly GCA_947846245.1. Classification (NCBI taxonomy): domain Eukaryota; kingdom Metazoa; phylum Mollusca; class Bivalvia; order Cardiida; family Cardiidae; genus Cerastoderma; species Cerastoderma edule. The sequence continues at coordinate 12,458,015 of OX401411.1, read as the reverse complement.
CGTTCAGGTGTCTCGACTGAAGGTAAGTCAGTGAGAGGTTTTGTTCCATGACAAATTGTTTAATTAAAACCGAAAGAGATCATATCTTCTTCATTTCATATGAAAGGGAAATAACCTGTTTCGTTTCATTGTTACAAGATGAGCCTTGTATTTAAGTACACTAGACGTACATGGCATTTTTATGTTGATGTTTTCAATTACCTAACAAAGACAAAATATTGTGCATATTTAAGCGAAAGTGATGTAGATGTGAAAAGCTGACATACAAAATATATCAATTTCTCGAATTGTTTGAATTTTCTTTCTTTTTTAAATGGGGTAATCATTCTTCAAGAGCATTGTTTCAAACTTAACAATGGTATTAAAGAAGTTGTTCTATAGATGTTTGAAATCGAAACCAATGCAGCGCAATGAGTAAACAAACATCTGCGAACGATTTTGTGACTCGTAGTTCCTTCATTCGAACAGAAGAATAATCACTCTTTACGAGTTTTATTCTTCTGTTCGAATGATTTGTTTCTCGTCTACAGGATTTAGAACCGAAACAAGAAACTATGATATTAACACATAAGCTAGTACTAGTGTGGTCACGCCACACCTTAAAGAACACCATAAAATCACGGTTTAAATGTTACGCATACTGTTTGTGTTGGGAGCTTGAAATTCGTATATATATGCTGGCGTTTGTTTATCAAAAACAGATCACGTGTCTGATAAAAACAATCTATAATTTCATGATTTATCTTAAGCAGACACGCGTATTACTGACGATATACAGTGATTTCTCGTTAATCCGAACACGTCCGTTCCCAACAAAATGTCCGGATTACCGATTCATCCGGACTAATGAAGTAACGCATGTTCTTATACACATTAAGACATAAACGGTCTGTATGCACGTGTATACTTATAACATTTTAGCAAACGCCAAATTGTCGACCGTCCCAAAAATAATCTTCCGATATGGCAGAAAACATTGTGGAAAAAGGAGAAATTGCTCGTCACGAGCAATTTCTTCTTTTCCCACACTGTTTTCAAAAGTTGTCTGCAACAAACTGGTCAAATAATTCCGTTCCCTTACAATTTCGTTCGGATTGCGAGACATTCGGATAATCGGGGTCCGGATAAACGAGGCTTCACTGTATATAAGTGTGAACCTTTTGTCAAGAAGGCTGTTTACTAAGTTGTCCATAGCCAGATATTCAGACAAGAACAGTATGTTTCATGCTAAAGTCTGTACCTATTCTAAAGTCCATACATTGTAGGAACATGTACTCACTACTAGCCATTCGTCAAATTTAACAGTTATCACAGACGATGTACTTACTGTATGGGATACATATCAGCTCTTCTGAAATACCGTGTGCAGAAAACTATGATACTCTTTTTGACTTGAAGCACACGAATGGTATGAAAACGGGATCATCTGAACAGCTTCTGAAACGGGTGATATTTCCATCGTAAAGAGAAAACGAATAAAGCGGGGTATTTTCACACCTTTTTCAAATTCATATTATATGTTTTATCTATACAGTCAACCCTTGGATAAGGTTTTCTCCACTTTTCAAGAAACCGACACGGGAACCTCTAATCATGTGATATTTTGTAAGACCAAGTCGTTTTAAACCTGCATCATCCTTAACAAAATCGTTGAATAATCCATTACTAAATCATCGCGTTGAAACTTTTATGGCTTGAGTAAACAAAACCGTTATCTTTATTCGTGATAACACCCTTTCACTGCGAGTTTCACTAACCCAAATATTACAAAAGACATGCTGGTATCATAATAAGCTTGAATGATTTGCGTAAGGATTTTGTGTTTAAAATTAGAATACAAAGTCTATAATCCGCAATTTCTAAACTCATTCTTCGGTCGTTCCGGTATAAATCGGCCAGGGTCGGAACTATTCGCATTTAAGCTCGTATACATACAACGGCTGAAGTAATCCGTCGAAAAGAAGAGTTTCAAAATGGCGGATGAAGGGTATTCTTCCTTAAATCGCGTTTTCCAAAGGATCGGCGATATCGATTTGTGTGTGTTATCAATCGACTGTGCCTTTTATGTAATTTCCCTTGAATTACGATATTTGTTCCCACTCTTTACGGAACGATCCATGTTTGTTTACTGTGAGTGTTGACATGTCCCCTTTCACAAACTTTTCGTAAACGGGCGTGAACATTGTCTAAGACCGAAGCAATATGACCAGACAGCAAATGAAAATTACAGACAGCAATAAGAAATATTTTCTTGTGATATTTTGGAAAAAGCAATTATGACAAGTCATTTGCATTCTATTGCAACTCCTTCGAGTGGTTTAACATTCGATATCAAATTACTGATGAAAACTTCAAAAAGAACCTTTACTGGTTTTAATAAATTTGTCACGATACATAAAAGGACCTGTGTAATTCATTTCATCGGCCAACAAAGGGGCATCATTTAAACCATTCCTGTTGATAGTTTTTGTAAATGGTCCAAATTGAAAGAAAATGCAAACAATAAATACAGAAGTCGCTAGATACAAGCAATATCTAATTTTGTCACATTGGTTTCTTAACCCTTTCCCCAACAATAACGACATTTGACCACTTTGTGGCAGACGACTTTAGAAAACATTGTGGGAAAAGGAGAATTTGCTCATAATGAGCAATTGCTCCTTTTCCCACAATGTTTTCCGCCCTATCAGAAGATCATTTTCCAATTTCATCACATTTTGAAATGTCGTCTGCAAACTCTTTCAAATTGGGACAGTCGAAAAATTGTTGTTTGGGAAAGGGTTAAGCAGTGTGCTTATAGTCATATACAACGAGTCTATACGACCAAAAGGCCTTTGCCTAGATGTCTCAAATATTTGCCATTAGGCATATGTACAGAACACATCAAATAAGTCCCTGTTTCATACATGCATGTGATAGATACAACAAAGAAAACTAAGGAAGAGACAGATAATGACCACAATACTGTTTCATTGTCCTTTTGTCTTCCCGGTTTTATCATGTATGTTGTAGTTCACATTTTCAATTACCCTCCCCGCCATAACATGATCGCAAAATAACACTTGATCTTTAAAACATGTGGGAAAGAAGTCGGTGACATAAAAAAGGTTGTAGTTCTGGTTAAAAGATGCCAGGGTTATAATTTGTGTCGTTGCTGCCTTAATGTAAATGTTTGAAATGGCGCAACACTCTGTCTTATTGGCCAGGGGCTTGATTTACTAAACAGTTTATGCTTAAGATTTGCGTAAGTTTAAAGCAACAGTCCTTCTTATTTTGATATTTGATTAAGCAATATTGCAAATTAACACATATGTGTTTGCTTATTATTGAACAATATCAGGCGGAAGTGTTAATTGCAATGTTTAAAGAATCTTTGCACCAATCGGAACTACTCGGGTATTTCCGTGAGCTGTGAAATACACCTCGGATATAAGTGTAGGGTTACAATTTTTGGGGTAAATCGGCATGCACATTACAAAAAAACATGAAAGTATTTAAATGCTGATCTAATTAGACCGTAATGCAAGATGGCGCCCTGTGTACTGATATCGGTTTTCGCATGTCGCGGTCACAGACGGTGATGTACGGTGTATAATGTAAATAAGACAACGCAAAACATGCGATTAATGAACGTAAACAATGTCCAGGAATGAATGGTATGTGTGCTTAAGCCAGTACATCATATTGCATTATAATGGTGCAAATACAGCAGGGGTAATGCTGAAACCATTGTGAACAAAGAAGGAATTGCTTGTAACAATATCACGAAGATATTGCTATTTTTCATCATTTACGACTTTTGAATGCTATTTCTGTAAATCTAGTCTTGTCGAAAAAGTAAAGAGAAACAATTTACATGTACCAAATGCGAAAAAATATTTAGCAGACTTTGTAGCAAAACATTTTTTGAAACATAAAAACTGCTTGTGGACTTAAAAACAAGATAATGTGACTTTGAAATCTATGATAATATTTTCGATGAAAGATGTGTTGACTTGGAACACAAGAATTTTGTTTGTTACCATGTTCGCACGCTTTAAACCTTATCTATCAAACAGAAATAACTCGTTCAAGGTTCATCAAACATCCGCATATCTAACGAAAACAAAAGGTAGAGCGCATTTATTATTTTACAAATCTTTTCTTTTGTCAAAGTTACTGAATGAAAGTATGACATCTGTTAGACAATTCGGTAATCCTTCCCTAGCATTTTAGAAGGCATTTTGACAATTAAATATGAAATATCAAGATCCAAATTACATGTATATTAGCTTTTAACACTAACCTATCAACATACAGTAAAGATTATTGGGCAAGCTTCTTAAGAAACTAAGAAATCGAAAAGAAAAACCATTTCGACTCGCTTATAAGAGGGTTCTTATGTTCGACATGGTAACAGAGTCAACAAAGTGTAAGGAACGACATCTGCTCGACCAATCAAAATTGAGGAGTTGTGCACAAGACCTTGCAACATATCATCTTCCGCGTTCGCTGCGCAAGAATAGCTTTTACCGCATAAGCAACCGACTTTTATAAACAGGGTACTGTCGTCGTTTGGAATTGCTTCTGGAAAAGGAGAAACTGTTTTTTTTCAAGAACAAATTTGAGAAAACTTACATATGATGAAACTGTTTCTTTCAAAATTCTCGTCTGCACACTCTTTCAATTGTCTTCCTTATTCTCTGAGTGGGAACTTTCATGGCAATTTTGTTAACGTTATGCAAATTCTTTCTCACATCTCTAACCAAAGATATACTTAACCCATATAGTGCTTGAACTGACTTCATGCTTATGCAAACAGGTTAGATCCAGTGATCTGACCTGTTCGCTACTCTGAGTATCTTTCCTTGTCAAAATTAAGCAGATATTAAAGGTTTTGTAAAGCAGACAACACCAAAATCTATTTTTAGAAACTTACCTAGCATTCTAAGTTTTAATTTCCCTATTGTTCATTTTTGCACATATCCCTCTCATTGTATAAGCATTGTCCCAATACACCATACACGACTGACAGATCATTTTAGCACTATCAACTTTTTTTCTTAAATGAAGCGCTTTGTTGAAAATACGAAAATTACGTTCAACGAATTATTTATTTGTTAGAACAAATATTCCGATAACTTGTCTCCAAATGGAGCCACCATAGTTGGATAAGATGGGTCCCGAGTTTGACCAATATTTCTACGTTAAACAAGGTATTCCAGCATTATCAAGTCGCCTCGTACCACAGAACTTCAACAGCTATGGGAAATTTGGAAAGTACTGAATGGCCCGGGAATAGTACTGTAGTGTTTTCGAAAACAGACATACCTTTAACACAGATAATTCAAGTCACTGCGATGACATTGCTGCCATGGGTGCTCCACATATATCAAGCAAACTTCTACCAAACAATAAAAAATGATGGATAATCAAATATTCATTTTCAAAGTCTCTTTTTGTCTCTTTTTGTCTCAATTATTCCATTACCTTTTTTCCTCAACAAAGTTGACACGAATTATTTCGATCACCACGTAACTACAATAATCATTATGTTACGAGACACAAAAATGATTAGATTGGGTTTTCTTCGCCGCTGTTTAGTATAGCAAACCAACTTTTAACCATCACACCTTGGTTGATTCCTTTTTTCTTTCAAATCTCACAAATTTTACAATAGCCATGAAAAATGTAGATATAGCAAATATAGCATCAATATTGTTTAGGCACACAGAACATAAAATAAAATGAATATAAATACAACACTTAGTTTCTCTAACCCATTACCAAACAATGACAAACATAAGCTTGGTTGTATCTAATTGTTGCCAACCTTTTTCATATTCCAGGTGATAACAGCCAGTATAGGACAGAAACTGGGCCACAAAAAAGCGGAGGAATACCTAAACAAAGATGGCGTCACATCGATGACGTTTAAAGAGTTCTTTCAAGTGATTAAGGAGGAATTACTCGACAAAGTCGAGACACCAAACGAAAACGACGAAGACACAAACAAAACACCATCGTCGCACACCCATACAACCAAACAACCCACAATACACGAACATCTAAACGGAATCGTGAAGACTTGCTGGACATTCTGTAGGTTCGAGCGGGCCAACAAGGCAAACGGTATGACGATGGACCATTGTATGATTCTATGGCGGCTGTTTAACTTTTTCTCCGAATGTGACTCTGACCGGAAGCCTATTCTCCCTATAAGACTTCACCGTGAGGAAGTGGTGTTGATACTTCGCGAGTTTATAGACTATACTGGTCAGAGAAATAAGGAGGGCGTAGTTACGGAATTTACGGAAAACTGTCCCGAACCGTGTGTGATATCGTTCACGGAGTTTTTGAACTTGTTCGAGAAAGACTTTGCTGATTCGTTATCCAGGAACGACATATCCCAAGGTCTTGGTCATCTGTTTGATTATTATATCATGAATGTTCTTGCCAAAGGTGAGCGAATTTATTCTTTTTTTTTCCTCTCTATTTTCGATTTCTGTTTTACTTAAAATACCTGGTTGTTATAGCAGAACGGCTTTACATGGCCGCTCCTCGTGACATTTGGTTACTTTATTGGGTATTACATATTTTAGAAAGTATTTCAGATTAATCGATAGTTAGTTTGCAAATTTGAGCTCTCGTATTTTCACCAGCATTACGCAGTAATGTCAGAAATGACTTGTTTTCCATACTTACTGCATGGAGGAGTAAATCTTGCTGTATTGGTTGTTTGTTGAGAAAGCGGTATGACTATTTTACCAAACGGTACACCATTTATTGCACCCAACCACATTCAATTAAGCACTTGGGTTTTAGGGAACTGTATACATCGCAGATATTTTTTGCAAATCTATAAATAAGAAACAGTGCTGTTATAATCGTTCGCTTAGGTTACTCAATTAACTAATTCTCTTATTAGTTCGATCGTTCGTTCACATAAGAAAGGAACCTATAACACAAAGATTTAGCAGCAAAAAAAACCAATTAATACATTAATCAAACTGAAGTTCAATAAATCAACCAATCAACTTCACTATTATCCCCAGGAATGATGTGGAAGCGTGGTTATAACGTAAAACACTGGAAGGAACGATGGCTAGTCCTTACCACAGTCAGTCTGAAGTATTACGCCAACAGCTCGGAGAAGGTCCAGAAGGGAGAGATTGTGTTCGACAGTGAGTGCAAGGTTGAGGTAATCAGTAATTTTGTTGTTTCTCGTCGCAGTTAAAGAGTACATGGAAAGATATGTCAAAACTGTACCTGTAAAACCGAAATACATGTTATGGTGTTTTGAAAGAATCCATCGGCTTGGAAAGGAAGTCATGCAGTACAGGGTTGCGTTTTACTAAACAGTTTATGCTTATTATTTCCGTAAGGTCATACATGGAAAGGCATTTCTTCTTATTTCAATTTTGGGCTGAGCAATATTGCAAAGTAACACATTGGAATCGTCTCTTCGAAGCGCATCAAATTTCGTTAAACATTGAAATAGTGAACTATTATCTAGGATACTGTCCGTGTCTGTCAGTTATAACTTACGCACATATTTTCCTTAATTTGTTTAGTACAAAAGTTCCCTGATGAAGAAATACATGTACCTGGATCACGGGTAGTTGCGCTAATCACCGTGGTATGATTGAAATATTGTTGACAAAAGCAAAATCTCCCAATCCAACCACCACTCGTTGCATAATCACATTATCGCATCTCCTTTCAATGCCAAAAAGTGAAAATGCATTTACAGCAATACAATCTGATATCTATAAGCATTTGTAAAGTCATCACAGTTTGAGATTAAAATGCTGCGATGCGTTTTATTCTAGAGTAAAACGTCTTAAACCAGATTCCGTCTGATGTTTGCAAGGTATTTCGGTCGAATAATTAACATTGACAAGAGATATACCAGAGTCATTTTGGACACCGCCACAAGCCTTGTCAGCGATGAGATGTCCACAATATTGTGTAACCTCAAAGGATATTCTTTAAATCGTTGTATTACTCTGTCCTGTAAATCCACATCGAGCGCCCACATATCCCTTAAAAGACTCCACGCTTGATGAGAGTACTAGGCAACCTGATAACATTTCTGATGTTTATTACATGAACGTTTCTTTTGTTGAGAATGAGACTATCGGCACATTCTCTAAGAAAACAGACAGGGCGATACACCCAGAGCGATACACCCAGAATGCCATATCTGGAAATGAGAAATGGGCCGCGTCACGCGAAAAGGGGCACTCGGACATAAATAAAAACCGCTGACACAGCTCTTTCTTAGCGCTATTATTCCAGCATCTAGTCACGACAGTTATCATTTGTATTTATCTAAAGGTAGAACTTGATGTCCTCTAAGATGGCAAACAGTGTAACCCCAGACCAGCCGCCACGTCAGTGACGTGGCGGCTGGTCTGGGGCTACACTGTTTGCTATGTCCGAGTGCCCCTTTTCCCGTGACGTGGCCCAAATATTGTATGTATCGCTCATCCCAGGACATTGAGGACGTTTATCACTTTATTTGTATTTGTAGCACTTTCCAAATAATCAGAAAACAATATATTATTGAGTATTATTATATAAAATCGTCCGTTTTTTAAGTTCAATGTTCTCATGTCTACAAATGATGAAGCTTTTGTTAATGAATTCAGCAAAATGCAAAAAAATCAGCATTGGAGGCTCGTCATCCATTCTTAAGTGTTCATAATCACACACAGCAATCTTAATCATTTTTTTACGGATTTCTTCACTCTCTGATATCAATCATTGATTCTCGCCTTTAGTTTAACCTTCCTTAAAAACCACATGATAGAATACTTTGTACAGATTTGTAAAATATGACTATGTACTATGCACTTGTTTAATAAACTATGTTATGTTCTGTTCCCTTTGCAGGTGCCCCCTGACCGACCGACAAACCGAGCTAACCGATTTGTGATTAGTACGAAAAAGAAGCCATACGAGATCAGTGCACCGGACGCCAAGACGAAACATGAGTGGGTGTCGGGTAGGTATAGTCGATTGTAGTTGAACTGTGTTAACCCTTTACTAAGCGTCAAAACTTTGACTGCTTCAGATTGAAAGAGTTTGCAGACGACATTTCAAAGTGTGCTGAAACTGGAAAGGAATCTTCTGATAAGGTAGGAAATATTGTGGGGAAAGGAGAAATCGCTTGTTACGAGCAATTTCTCCTTTTCCCACAGTGTTTTCCAGAGGCATTTGCAACAAAATGGTCAAATGTCGTTGTTGTTTGGTAAAGGGTAAACCATTATTCGTTGACGCTGTGATGTGAGTACATATTTGAATAATGCGATGATGTTTTTGATATAGATTGAGTTGTCATAAAAGACTGATAGCAGTTTTATACAGGATGGTAATCATACTGAAAGCTTCCAGCACAGCATAACCATGTTTTCTAAATCAACCATAGATTTATATGCCTTAAGGACGTAAATGAATGTCTTAGTTTAAACATTTTTATTTCTCAATTATAACATAGTTTATCATATGCCTTAGTTTAAACATATTCATTACTCAATTATAACATGGTATATCATATGCCTTAGTTTAAACATATTAATTACTCAATTATAACATAGTATATCATATGCCTTAGTTTAAACATATTCATTACTCAATTATAACATAGTTTATCATATGCCTTAGTTTAAACATATTCATTACTCAATTATAACATGGTATATCATATGCCTTAGTTTAAACATATTCATTACTCAATTATAACATAGTATATCATATGCCTTAGTTTAAACATATTCATTACTCAATTATAACATGGTATATCATATGCCTTAGTTAAAACATATTCATTACTCAATTATAACATAGTTTATCATATGCCTTAGTTAAAACATATTCATTACTCAATTATAACATGGTATATCATATGCCTTAGTTTAAACATATTTATTTCTCAATTATAACATGGTATATCATATGCCTTAGTTTAAACATATTCATTACTCAATTATAACATGGTATATCATATGCCTTAGTTTAAACATATTCATTACTCAATTATAACATGGTATATCATATGCCTTAGTTTAAACATATTAATTACTCAATTATAACATGGTATATCATATGCCTTAGTTTAAACATATTCATTACTCAATTATAACATAGTTTATCATATGCCTTAGTTTAAACATATTCATTACTCAATTATAACATAGTATATCATATGCCTTAGTTTAAACATATTCATTACTCAATTATAACATGGTATATCATATGCCTTAGTTTAAACATATTCATTACTCACTTATAACATGGTATATCATATGCCTTAGTTTAAACATATTCATTACTCAATTATAACATGGTATATCATATGCCTTAGTTTAAACATATTTATTACTCAATTATAACATAGTATATCATATGCCTTAGTTTAAACATATTTATTACTCAATTATAACATGGTATATCATATGCCTTAGTTTAAACATATTCATTTCTCAGTTATAACATAGTTTATCATATGCCTTAGTTAAAACATATTCATTTCTCAGTTATAACATAGTTTATCATATGCCTTAGTTTAAACATATTCATTACTCAATTATAACATGGTATATCATATGCCTTAGTTTAAACATATTCATTACTCACTTATAACATGGTATATCATATGCCTTAGTTTAAACATATTCATTACTCAATTATAACATGGTATATCATATGCCTTAGCTTAAACATATTCATTACTCAATTATAACATAGTTTATCATATGCCTTAGTTTAAACATATTCATTTCTCAATTATAACATAGTTTATCATATGCCTTAGTTAAAACATATTCATTTCTCAATTATAACATGGTATATCATATGTCTTAGTTTAAACATATTCATTTCTCAATTATAACATAGTTTATCATATGCCTTAGTTAAAACATATTCATTACTCAATTATAACATGGTATATCATATGCCTTAGTTTAAACATATTAATTACTCAATTATAACATGGTATATCATATGCCTTAGTTTAAACATATTCATTACTCAATTATAACATAGTATATCATATGCCTTAGTTTAAACATATTCATTACTCAATTATAACATAGTTTATCATATGCCTTAGTTTAAACATATTCATTTCTCAATTATAACATAGTATATCATATGCCTTAGTTTAAACATATTCATTACTCAATTATAACATAGTTTATCATATGCCTTAGTTTAAACATATTCATTACTCAATTATAACATAGTATATCATATGCCTTAGTTTAAACATTTTTATTTCTCAATTATAACATAGTTTATCATATGCCTTAGTTTAAACATATTCATTACTCAATTATAACATGGTGTATCATATGCCTTAGTTTAAACATTTTTATTTCTCAATTATAACATAGTTTATCATATGCCTTAGTTTAAACATATTCATTACTCAATTATAACATAGTTTATCATATGCCTTAGTTTAAACATATTTATTACTCAACTATAACATAGTTTATCACATGCCTTAGTTTAAACATATCTATTTCTCAATCATAACATAGTTTATCATATGCCTTAGTTTAAACATATTTATTACTCAATTATAACATAGTATATCATATGCCTTAGTTTAAACATATTCATTACTCAATTATAACATAGTATATCATATGCCTTAGTTTAAACATATTTATTTCTCAATTATAACATGGTATATCATATGCCTTAGTTTAAACATATTTATTACTCAATTATAACATGGTATATCATATGCCTTAGTTTAAACATATTTATTACTCAATTATAACATGGTATATCATATGCCTTAGTTTAAACATATTCATTACTCAATTATAACATAGTATATCATATGCCTTAGTTTAAACATATTTATTACTCAATTATAACATGGTATATCATATGCCTTAGTTTAAACATATTCATTACTCAATTATAACATGGTATATCATATGCCTTAGTTTAAACATATTTATTACTCAATTATAACATAGTATATCATATGCCTTAGTTTAAACATATTTATTACTCAATTATAACATGGTATATCATATGCCTTAGTTTAAACATATTAATTACTCAATTATAACATAGTTTATCATATGCCTTAGTTTAAACATATTCATTACTCAATTATAACATAGTATATCATATGCCTTAGTTTAAACATATTTATTACTCAATTATAACATGGTATATCATATGCCTTAGTTTAAACATATTCATTACTCAATTATAACATGGTATATCATATGCCTTAGTTTAAACATATTTATTACTCAATTATAACATGGTATATCATATGCCTTAGTTTAAACATATTAATTACTCAATTATAACATAGTTTATCATATGCCTTAGTTTAAACATATTAATTACTCAATTATAACATGGTATATCATATGCCTTAGTTTAAACATATTAATTACTCAATTATAACATAGTTTATCATATGCCTTAGTTTAAACATATTCATTTCTCAATTATAACATGGTATATCATATGCCTTAGTTTGAACATATTTATTTCTCAATTATAACATGGTATATCATATGCCTTAGTTAAAACATATTTATTACTCAATTATAACATAGTATATCATATGCCTTAGTTTAAACATATTCATTTCTCAATTATAACATGGTATATCATATGCCTTAGTTTAAACATATTTATTTCTCAATTATAACATGGTATATCATATGCCTTAGTTAAAACATATTTATTACTCAATTATAACATGGTATATCATATGCCTTAGTTAAACATATTAATTACTCAATTATAACATGGTATATCATATGCCTTAGTTTAAACATATTAATTACTCAATTATAACATGGTATATCATATGCCTTAGTTTAAACATATTCATTACTCAATTATAACATAGTTTATCATATGCCTTAGTTTAAACATATTCATTACTCAATTATAACATGGTATATCATATGCCTTAGTTTAAACATATTTATTACTCAATTATAACATGGTATATCATATGCCTTAGTTTAAACATATTCATTTCTCAATTATAACATGGTATATCATATGCCTTAGTTTAAACATATTTATAACATGGTATATCATATGCCTTAGTTTATATATAATTATAACATGGTATATCATATGCCTTAGTTTAAACATATTCAATTATAACATCATATGCCTTAGTTTAAACATATTCATTACTCAATTATAACATGGTATATCATATGCCTTAGTTTAAACATATTTATTACTCAATTATAACATGGTATATCATATGCCTTAGTTTAAACATATTCATTACTCAATTATAACATGGTATATCATATGCCTTAGTTTAAACATATTCATTACTCAATTATAACATAGTTTATCATATGCCTTAGTTTAAACATATTCATTTCTCAGTTATAACATGGTTTATCATATGCTTTAGTTTAAACATATTCATTACTCAATTATAACATGGTATATCATATGCCTTAGTTTAAACATATTAATTACTCAATTATAACATGGTATATCATATGCCTTAGTTTAAACATATTCATTACTCAATTATAACATGGTATATCATATGCCTTAGTTTAAACATATTAATTACTCAATTATAACATGGTATATCATATGCCTTAGTTTAAACATATTCATTACTCAATTATAACATGGTATATCATATGCCTTAGTTAAACATATTCATTACTCAATTATAACATAGTTTATCATATGCCTTAGTTTAAACATATTTATTTCTCAATTATAACATAGTTTATCATATGCCTTAGTTTAAACATATTCATTACTCAATTATAACATAGTATATCATATGCCTTAGTTTAAACATATTCATTACTCAATTATAACATGGTATATCATATGCCTTAGTTTAAACATATTCATTACTCAATTATAACATGGTATATCATATGCCTTAGTTAAAACATATTCATTACTCAATTATAACATGGTTTATCATATGCCTTAGTTTAAACATATTTATTTCTCAATCATAACATAGTTTATCATATGCCTTAGTTTAAACATATTCATTACTCAATTATAACATGGTATATCATATGCCTTAGTTTAAACATATTTATTACTCAATTATAACATGGTATATCATATGCCTTAGTTTAAACATATTCATTACTCAATTATAACATAGTTTATCATATGCCTTAGTTTAAACATATTCATTACTCAGTTATAACATGGTATATCATATGCCTTAGTTTAAACATATTTATTACTCAATTATAACATAGTTTATCATATGCCTTAGTTTAAACATATTCATTACTCAATTATAACATAGTTTATCATATGCCTTAGTTTAAACATATTCATTACTCAATTATAACATAGTTTATCATATGCTTTAGTTTAAACATATTCATTTCTCAGTTATAACATAATTTATCATATGCTTTAGTTTAAACATATTTATTTCTCAATCATAACATAGTGCATCATAAAGTAGACGGTTTTAACAATAAGATAATTGGATTGGACTGAAAGCTTATTAAAAGTTCCTTCCAACATGTAATAATGTGCTATAACACCGGTTTTGCTGTGTTTTTTTTTGTAAAGGATTAAGCAATGCATGTTGTTTAAACAAGATACAAAATATAATTTAATCATTACAATACCTTGATGGCGGTTGCTTTAAATAATCTTAATCCCATCTTGAGCTTACGTATCCACTACTTGCATGTTACAGCACTCCAAGTTGCCCTCAAGTGTGTAGATGGCAACCCAAACATCCAAAAAGAGGCTGGATTTAAACGATGTTTTGAACGCATCAACAAAAGGCGCCTGGCGGAGGAAGAGGAAAGAAAGCGTCTGGATGAAGCAGAACATCTAAAAAAGCAACAAGATGAGTTAAACGAAGAGAAGAGAGTAAGTACCAGAGTAGCGCCTTGTTACCAATTAATTTTGAAACAAAGTTGCAAACTGAAATCAAAACGCATCGCGATGACACATTTTTTTTTTTCAATTTCATCAAAACCGAATTTGAAATAAAAATCGAAAATTGAATTAAACTTTATTAACTTGTATTTTATATTATGATATAGCCTCCAAACCCAAGCATGTGATGAAGTTAGTTGAAGGTATTTCTAACAGCCTTTGACCCATTCTGAATGCATTTCTGACCACAACAGACCATCATTTAAAACGGGATGTAACAGCACTTTGTTTAAAACAGCGTCTTTCACGTTTGCCCTTGTTCATATACAGGAGAAAGACATGAAATAACGCAAGTTGTATGGGTGTCTGTAAAGAAGACCCACTTATACATCCCAAATAACCCAACAACAACGAATGTATCGAATTTCAGGCTAAACCTGTCTAAGGCGGCCAACGTTAAACATAAGGACTGTGCGCTTGGGTTTCAGACATAATCAAATATAATCTTGATGCAGGAGTCTTGTAACACAGCAAAGTCATAGTTGTCGGGTTTTACTTACGCATTATCAGGCCATATCGATTCCGTACTTGTTAAAATAGACCCTGTTCCATTAAGAAACATTAAAGAGGACGACAAAGGTCGATGAAAATCGGGTACGTTGAACTTTTCTGCAATCTTCGATATATCCAAATGTTTCCATAAGGTGTCAGTATATGTCGCGAAGATCGCGATATTTCTTTACACGTGGATAACGGACCCGTCAACCTTACGGTCGGTCACCGTCGGGAGCACCGTTAGGTAACGGTGCTATCAATTTCAAGTATGTTTTTCTTGCTTTTACATGAAAAAAAAAATGTTTTTCTAATACTGCACCGTTGTTGTTATAGCAACGGTTCAGCATTAGATAAACTTTGGTGCCAACCGCCTATATAAGAATGCTAGGATTATTTTGTTACCAGAGTTGGATATTGAATTCGAGTGTTTTGTTCAAAGATGTAAAGTTTGTGTTTCATTAAAAGAATTGTTCATTTAATACTTCGAGTCAGTGTTTCAATTTCTCACCTTCAATGTGACGGCTGAAATATCATACAGTCTTCTACAAAAGTCAACAGAAAGAATCTCCGCCACAGTACAGGAGGATGAGATGAAGTACTGGAAAGCTCACACACGAAGAACTATTGCGACTATATATACCTCTGAATATCACTCGGTGAACACTGCCGATGTACACATGTACTCATATTTAGCTAACTTTCCATTACAACCCATCCTTATCATTGTTATTTTAGAGGCGACTTGAAGACGAAGAACTCCTAAAGGCTAGACAAAACGAGCTGGACGAGGAACGTAAAGTACGATATATACACACTCATATTACATTGCCTCATTATTATGATAATATGAAATTGTTTTTAAAGGGTATATCTCACAAAATGTTTTGTGTGAGTAGCAAATGTACAAACGGTGATTTTAACAGTCATCGTCGCTTAATAAATGACAATTTTCAATACATATATTTTAAAGATGATAAAAACCTATGCTTTCATTGAATACTTATGAAACGAGCATTTTGACCTCCAGTGCTTTGATTGAAAATACTTATTTAGAGGTTCCGAAAGGCTGCGATTATAGTATTTGCCGAAAACCAATCCCACAAATCGACAAAACGTCAAAGCTGCTGTGTCATTATTTTCACAAATAGCCTTTAATTTCAAACGTAATATGTTTGAACAAAGGTTGAAGCGTACGCCTCCTATAGTTCCGAATCATTTCCTTTTTATTTCAAACTGGTGGACTTGCGTTGGTGTATTTAGAACCAACCATAGAAAGGTGGAGCAAATGGCCAGTGCTTAATCTATATACAAACGAACACGTTTATCTTGACCGTGAGGTTTTATGTTCTAATTAAACCACACTTGATTAACAGATGTTTTCGGTACTTAGTCACTGTTATGGCTGTCTGCCAAATGACATACTTTTACCACTTATATGTTTAGACTTTCCACGTTCACCTTTTGTCGTCCTATTCTCTTTGGCAACAGCATGTCACAATGGTCAGATAGTCGTTCCGAATCATTTCCTTTTTATTTCAAACTGGTGGACTAGCGTTGGTGTATTTAGAACCAACCATAGAAAGGTGGAGCAAATGGCCAGTGCTTAATCTATATACAAACGAACACGTTTATCTTGACCGTGAGGTTTTATGTTCTAATTAAACCACACTTGATTAACAGATGTTTTTGGTACTTAGTCACTGTTATGGCTGTCTGCCAAATGACATACTTTTACCACTTATATGTTTAGACCTTCCACGTCCACCTTTTGTCGTCCTATTCTCTTTGGTAACAGCATGTCACAATGGTCAGATAGTCGTGCTTGCTGTATTTGCCGAACGTTTAAACGAACGGCGGGATGTTACATAACCGACAGTGGTTTAGTAAAAGGTAGAATATATATAATCCGACATTTTGAAACATATGTCTTTGTCAGATTACTTCGGCCGTTCTCGGTAAGTTTCGGTCTAAGCCGGAACTCTTCGTTTTAACCAAATAGTTCCTGCCCCGATTGGTGTATACCGAGATCGAGCTAAGCAATTCAAGGAATAAAATGTCTCAGGATGGCGGATTATGGGTATACTACCACAACCCGTTCCACATTAAAGAATTGATACTGGTCAAATTAAAAGCCAAAACTCTGGGCAACATTGCTTAGTAGTGGTACAGCGCTTCCCTCTTGTACAGAGGGACTCGTGTTCGATCTCTGATAGCGGCGAGGTCGAGATGCCGGGAGAAACCTACAAATCTCCGCGAGTACTGGTCATGTATAGTATACAGGAAGCAGTCATCGAGAGTCAATTTGAGATTCTTCAAGCTTCTGTCAAAATTCAACATGCAATGAATAATTTTGAATAAATAATCCTGAAGGTATGTGTACAATGAAGCTTCTGTCAAAATTGATATAGAATAAATAAGTTTCAGTAACCTATTCCGAAGGTAGGTATACAATAAAGTATATGTCTTTCATTGACAGAGACGAGCTGAAATGGAAGACAAACTCTTGGTAGAACAACGTTTGAGGGAAGAAGAACAACAGCGCCTACGTGAGCTTGAAGCAATCAAACTGGAACTCGAGCGTCTATTGGAAGAGGAACGACAGGCTAAGAAAGACGAGGAAATCGTTCGGAATCTTCAGGCTAGGTTAGAAATAGCCATACGTTTTGTTTTGATGTACTTATTTATTCTTGATAATAAAGCATACTCTCATCCGTCTGTATGTATTATAAATACAGACGGATGGGAATATGCTTTATTATTAAGAGTAAAGGTGTCTGTAGGAACCCCGTTTCTTTTGAAATTAGCATTATATTACTTAGCAATGTTTTTGAATTTTAATGTGTGTTCATTGCGTTTAGTTTATAGTATATCAATGAGAAACTACCTTACTTAAACTAACTACATGTAACATCGCCTATAAACGCATCGGTTCTTGTTCCAAACCGCCTAACCTTTCAGTAAACAAATAATTTTCCATATATACTGCCACATTACATTACAAACCAAACGACTGCTTTCACTAATTAACAAACATATTCTCTATTGAGAGAAATTTAAAAAAAAGTGTAAAGAAATGCTTTATTAAACTTCTAATTGACTATTGACCAAGTCTTGTTATAGTTTTTGCTATTGACCCTTGTATTTCATTTGGACTTGTAATCAACAAAACTATATTTCGTTAGACTTTCAATGTTTTTTCTGTCTATCAAGGCTTTTAGAAGAGGAGTTCCAGAAGAGAGAAGAACTTGAAAAGTTGAAGCAGCAACAAGAAGAAATGCTGCGAGCAGAGCGCGAACAGAAGGCGGTTCTCGAGGGCGACCGCCAAGAACAACAACGCCTGCTTCAAGACGCCAAAGAGCGCCTTGAACAATTAGAACGGGACAGAGCAGCAGCCGCTGGCAAAATGCAGGTTAGCTATTCATCGTTGGTTTCGGGCATGGCCCGTTTTACTAAACAGTTTACGCTTAAGATTTGCGTAAGTCTAAAACAACAATTCCTCTTATTTCAATATTGGACGAAGCAATATTGCAAAGTAACACATCATTGGAATCGTCTCTCCGAGACGCTTCCAATGACGTGTCACATTGCAATATTGTAGTTTTATTGAAGATACTATCCGTGTTTATCAGTTTTGACTTACGCACATATTTTCCGTAACTTGTTTAGTAAAACGGGCCTGGTTTTCACGAAACATCTCGAATCCTTTTCAAACCTAAAATATTGAGGATCCTCAAATATTCTTTCAAATGTCGTTACACGAACGTTTTCCTCAAGTTTAATATGAGATTGGTTGAATACGTATAATCTGTCATTTTCAAACTCATAAATTCGTTTCATTACTTTTGGCGTTCTCGGTACATATGTATGTATCTGCCTGGGCCGGAACTAGTCGCGTTAAATCGGTCTCGGCCGGAACATTTCGCACCAAAACGAATAGTTCCGGTTCCAACCGATGTTTACCGAGAACGCCCGAAGTAGTCCGAAGAATTAATGAGTTTCAAAATGGCGGATTATGGGTCTTCTACCTGAAGTTAGAGCACGTGTGATTGTTTCGAAGTGTTTATGACGTGTAATTATTAATTGTTTGGTTTGCAGTGGTGCCTGACAGAACTTCTCAGAATGACGGACATATTTCCAAACTTTATAGGCGATGAAACGTCCGAAATGTTGGAAACTCATTTTGCATGCTCTACCATAGTTGATAAGTCTCTCTACGAATCGGTTACGAAGTGTAGGAGATAGGGATCTTAGGAGATAGGGATTTTAGACCGGAAAACAAGGTGCGGTCCCCAAATTTCAGAAGCTGTTGCGTGGTGGAAAACTCCTTTGCAAGGCTTGTTGTCATAGTCTGGTATTTGTAGATTATACAAGAGGCTGCGTTTGTAAAGCGTCGATGTTTTATTGTCTCGCTTTTCATGATTATGCCGAAATAGAAGGAATCTTTTTCGAGTATACTATAATCTTAGTTGGAAGTTATTTTTGTTTTAATAAAGTGGATTTGGACGGAAGCTGGACGACTATAGAGTCCCGCTATTGAATGACAACGTGGCAAGCATAGAAAACAACCAATCTGTTGAACTTCACTGGTATTTGCATTGCTAAAGAAATGCATAACTTGATATTGGCTGAACACATAACCGACTAAAGCCATACGTTTGCGACTTTTCTCAGACGAATTCCAAAAAGCATTGTGGCAAAAGGAGAAATTGCTTGTGACAAGCAATTTCTTCTTTTGCCACAATGCTTTTTCAATCTATTCACATATCACAACAACATAACGGAAAGTTGTTTCACAGTTTTACTAAACTTTTTAAATGCGTCTGCTTCAAGTAAAAACATATCGTCTATAGGTGCTTAGCTGTAGGTGACGGTCTCAATGGACTGTATATGCCTCTTTTTCTTTCTGGAAATGGGATAGTAAATGTAAACTTCTCTAATGGTCAAGATTTCAAGCGTTCCTTTCTCATGTGAAATTGTTACTTCTTCACCAAGAACATTTTTGCAGCGGACTGGTCTTCTGTTTCCATCCAGGAAATATGTTAAAAAAATATATGTATATGAATTTAGTCATATCTGTACAATATTTGAAACAGAACAGTGAATATGTTTTCATGTTTTGTGTTAATCACCGTTTTGAGGTTGATAGCCTTCCTAACATTAATCGAAGAAATGCCGTCTCTATGCTTAACAATTTTACATAAAGACATGGGTGCTTTGAAAGAAATTGTACCAAATATAAATCCTTATTATCGAATTCCTCGAAATTCACGTAATTGAGTTTTTCATGAATGGCTTTATTATTCATCACTTCATATGTATTATTGTGTGTTACACTTCACTTTAGATAGGCGTTCTACAAACGACACTTGTTTGCTATGGTACAAATAACCTCTTAATATGAGTCTGGTTACATGCAAAAATGTCGTTCTTATTTTTGATAAAACTATAATACAAATACCGTACAACGTTCGATATAACATGTTATCATATTCTTTGATCAAGTAATCTGCCACGCGTTTTCCTCGATAATTTCCAAAGATTTTCGTATAGTTATCTACTTCAAATTGTCTATCACGGAAGAGTTAGTGATCTTTTCGGTTTCGAAAGGTGTGACAAATATCGCCTACGGAGATAACCCTTTCATGTGGTCAGAGTGCAAAACTTGGAAATCATAAAGCACTTGTCCGCGTGGGACCAAATCACATTTGTGGAAGATTTTGATTTTTCATGAGAGGTAGTCTTCCGATTTTATCCTGTCACTAGTGCCATTTTGGGACCGATAACTAATTGCCGTATAACATTTGTGATATCCGGCACTAACCATGTAACACATGCACGTGACGAATCATGACGTCATAAGAGCGCAATGATACATGACGTCATGATAACATCATTTTCTGCTTTTTTCACGTGTTTTATTTTCATTTTGTTTGTTTAAAAGTATACATAAGGGTAACAGGATAAATAGAATAGATGATTGGTGTCTTTGAATAGGAAAAGTTATCGGGCTCGGCTCACCGGATAATATTCCTACGCCTTGCCCGATAACATTTCCGATTCACGACACCAACCATCTATTCTCTATATCTCATGGATTGTTGATGGCCCGAATTGACAGTCAAGCTTTGGGCTCATCTCAATCGAATACAAGCTTGGCATTGTGATTTAACTTAAAATCGTTTGACGACGCCATGTAAAACCCTAGCAAACAAGCAAGCAAGTACATACGTATATCTCGGCATAATTTTGTTTGAATTATAATAGTTTTTAACCTTGTTGCAGTGTTCTGCTGATTAATTTGATAACGACAATCAAAATCTGATTTTTGGGAGAAAATATATCTTTTCATGGCATCGAAATTGCGATAAACTTTCGCTTGCATACTTAAAGAGGCGATTTCAATATGGTGTGTTGTACCGTTTTATGTTTGTAACGTTTTGCATGTAGGCCTATTGTTCTATCACATTTGTAAGGATATTTTGATT
This sequence comes from Cerastoderma edule, assembly GCA_947846245.1. Lineage (NCBI taxonomy): Eukaryota > Metazoa > Mollusca > Bivalvia > Cardiida > Cardiidae > Cerastoderma > Cerastoderma edule. The sequence goes on along the minus strand of OX401411.1, from coordinate 12,436,089 downwards.
GGATTGACTGTCACAACCGCTGACGCATTTTGATTTTGCATTTAACTTCAATGATTGTTCTCAAATCACACGCCTACCTATCATTCTAGAATTCCAATGTAAGATTCGCAAATGGAAGGGTATGACAAAAAGAGACCAGGTATAGTTAAGTGAGGGATAGGTGAAGTAAATGTAGAACTTTGATATATATATATAGTACCGTATTCACTTCATCAAACGTCATAGATTGGTTCTAAGACAACTTGCCACAAGCTTCGAAAAGCTAATCTTATAAATATAAAAAAATAAGAGAAGATAGGCATTTATTTTTGTGATTGGCTACTGATTTTAAAATTGAACTTTCAAATTGGATGTTTAATCGATATGTGAGCCACTTTTTCTCTTGTCAAATTGTGATGAACATTCATATATGGATTTTGATTTATTTATTCTATAAAGGATTTAACTGTTGTCTGATGTAGTTTGCCTGTTCCAATAAAGGTCAAAGGAAAGGAATGTATGTACTAGGAAACAGTCGTCTTAGAAACATCTTACCATTTCAGTTCCATACTATAGATAGATATCACAGCGAAATTAACAGTTTTCCTCCTTCATTTTTTATATGATGTCGTTAACTATTCCCATACTCAATGTATATCTAAACATACAGATACGTGAACGTTTGCATATATCTATATAAACATGAAGTTGTATACAAATACTAAGATTGTTGTGCTAATGTTGTAATTATGAAAAATACTGTTTTTTTTTTTTAAAGATTCTTAAAGATTTTCTAATGTAAGGCTATGTAATACTAATAAGCCCATTTTCAAAGTTCCATAACTCTGTAAAGCCCCAACAATTTTTTTCAAATTTGCGTTTTCTTATGCCGTCTAGCCAGAGGGTCAAGAAAACTTAATCTTCAAAATTCCCCGGGGTTGCAAAGGCGTTCTTGGCTCATGGCCTAATATATTAGCAATGCTTATAGCCTTTTCTTTATAGAACTCTTTTTGACAAATAATGTCAATAGAAAATAAAATACACGTTGTTAAGATTGGTAGAGTCGGAAACGTTTAGCCTTAAGAAACAAGTCATGTGTCGTTACAATTTGCTTTCATTCGTTTTCCGCTTTCGGGTTATTCGAAATTATTCCTCATTCGAAAAGTACCTCGTATAATCATGATTCGACTAAATTTACTTCAACAAAACAAACGAATCTTATTGATTTACATTAGTCAGTTTCATGACAGGGTTACTTAACTCAAATGCTTTAGATGGTGATGGGTACTAATACCTAATGTTTTTTTTCATATCCATTTGCTTGTGTACTAACATCATTTATTATTTGCATAAGAATACCTTATTAAACCATTTAACATGTACATGTACACATTTTGTTAATTGGATACTTACATACTTCTTATATGCATTTAATGAATTCAAATGGAGTTCATCAACTTCTTGTTAAAACTTTTATGACCAATCCATCCTCTTGCAGTGATAATTTTTGGGCCAAAAAATCTCATAAAATTTCCAAAAAACTCATTACTTTCATCCACTTTAATCATTTTTTTTATAGAAAAAACCATTGATTTTTAAGTTTTAGTCTTAAAAACCCATTGATTTAATTCAAAAAAAATCACTGCTCTTGGATTTCATAAAAGGGAAAACTATATAACTCTATTTCCCCCCGAGACATGTAACAAGATAGACAACTGCAACTAAATTTGCTTTAAATCCATTTAATTACCTCCCTTTTTAAGATATAGATATAGTTATTGTAAACTTCTGACACAGGTCCAATATGGGTCCCCTTCGTCCGTGCCATAGCAACATTTTTCAGTTGTGGAACGACTTTCCTGTATGCTAGTTCATAACTCGTTTTTCTTGTATGTTTTCTTATCAACGGAGGTTTTCATTTAATATTGTTTTATGTAACTTGAGAGTAATTGCTATGGTTTCATACATCTTTTGTTTTGAACAAAATATTTCACTGGAATAAGAAGGATTAAATACAATACAACTCAAGAAACTCATTCTTACTTTTAATTTCTCTTACTATTGTTGGCAAGCTTAACAATTTACCAAACGCCATAATTTCGACTGTCCCAAATTGAAAGAGTTTGCAGACGACATTTCAAAATGTGATGGAATTGGAAAATAATCTTTTGATAGGGCAACAAACATTGTGGGAAAATGAGAAATTGCTCGTGACGAGCAATTTATCCTTTTCTCACAGTGTTTTCCAGAGTCTTCTGCAACGAAGTGGTCAAATGTCGTTATTGTTTGGTAATGGGTTAAGTACTGAATCTTATTCAAGGACCATTCCTTTTTTAATTCAGGACTCATAGGTGTGCTGTCTTTCTGAGTGGGAATTGTACATATTATCATGCTTAATCCTTATCCAAGCTCATGATCTGACATCGAAAGGACTTAACTATGCGATTAATAACTCAAGTATGTGGGTGCTTTCTCTGAAAGGAATGCGTCGTTCGTAAAACGTTTCAAACGAGACAAAAGATCTTTTGTCAGAATACATTCCAGCTAGTCCTTCGGATGTGACTTTAACCCTTTCCCAAACGCCAAATTTTCGACTGTACCAAATTTTGCAGTTTGCAGGCGACATTTCAAAATGTGATGAAATTGAAAAATAATCTTCTGACAGGGCAGAAACATTGTGAGAAAAGGAGAAATTGCTCGTTAAGAGCAATTTCTCCTTTTCCCGTCATGTTTTCAATAGTCGTCTGCAACAAACACGTCCAATGTTGTTTTGTCTAGTCTAAACATAGTTTATTCATCGAAATATGTTATTGTTTGGTAATGGGTTAAACCGAGGTCCACTTCTCATAGGAGCTATTGACTTATACAAAATGGACGTAAAACAAACAACACAGATAATTACTCACCGATAAAATATTGTTCTTTCTTTCAGGAAGCCAGCGATAAACTTCTTAAGGCCGAGAAGGATCGACTTATCATGGAAGAGAGGGTTAAGTTGTACAAAACGAAAACCTCAGCTGGCCTGAATCGACCCATACAGCCGCATGTAGATCCTCTGGTTACACACAGGGGACCGGGAGCTTTCTGTCAGAGGGACTTCGTTAAAGTTGCCGCAGATGCCCAACAACATGTTAGTTATACACTGCCTGAGCGTACTGATAAACTACCGATAAAGGCAGATTTATACGAAAACGCAAAGGCTGGTGACTGTACTGAAGTTCTCTCTGAGCGTACTGATAAACTATCGATGAAGGCAGACACGGACGAAGACAGGCAAGAAGTGTCAAAGACAGATGCGAAAAAGGAGAACTCTGTTGCACACATTGACTTACAGGACAACATTTTAAGCGAAGATCAGCCTACCGAACATTCAACTGAACCAAGCGAAATGAGTTGTGAGCCACCTCTCAAAGAAAGTGCTATTGAACAAGTTGATGTCGAAAAGGGACTTGATAATCAAATGGATAGTCCTGAAATCCCTGAAAATGTCAACAATGATAAAACCGAAGGATCGACAGAAGATGATCCACAGAAAAATCCTGTAGGCACAGACGAACCAATTGACACAACCAACCCTTGTACACAAAGTCCAGACAAAGATATAGATACGGAAATACGTCCTAGGTCTCCAGTACAGTTGAATGCCGGTGATGTAACAAACTGTGACACTACCAAACCTGATAACAATAATTTGACAGACAATAACCTAATAACAGAGGACCACCAAAACGGGAACGAAACTGATATCGCAAATGAACCTGACAACCAAGCCGAGCCAACGACACGCATTCTAGACACAGACACACACGCTGATGGTTCAATACAGATAACTGATACTGCGAACACTAACAAAGATGATAAAGTTGATCAAAATGAATGGACTGACCAATACTTGATCGCAGATGACGAAGTCAATGGTGAACAACAGGACACAATTATCAATATTGGTGTCATGACATAAATTTGTTTAAACAAAGAAGTTAAATTTAATTTGATTGACTACAGTAATATTTGTCGGATTGTATTGGATCATCACGAAGAACAAATCATTAGTCATATATCGACTGTTTGTGGTACGCACATGAATACATCTGGGTAGAGTTTTACTAATACTTACGTTATAAATCTGCGTATACAGTGAACCCTCGTTTATCCGAACACGTCCGTTCCCAACAAACTGTCCGGTTTACCGAATAATCCGGACTAATGAAGCAGAGCATGTTCAAATTGTCGTCCGTCCCAAATTGAAAGAGTTTGCAGAAGACATATCAAAACGTGATGAAATTCAAAGATAATCTTCTGATATGGCAGAAAACATTGTGGGTAAAGGAGAAATTGCTCGTCACGAGCAATTTCTCCTTTACCCACAATGTTTTCAAAAGTCGTTTGCAATAAACTGGTCCAATAATTCCGTTCCTTTACAATTTTGTTCGGATTGCGAGACATCCGGATAATCGGTGTCCGGATAAACGAGGGTTCACTGTACATGTATACATGTACGTTCATATGTATCTTCCGTCATATTTCAATAATGAGACAGTGATTATTAAAAGTTAAAGGCTCTCCGAGACGCTTCTAATGACGTGTCACGTGACAATATTATACTTTCCTTAAATACATTATCTATGTATATCTGTTTTGACTTACCAATCAACTAATGACTGCTTTCCTATGTAGAACATAATAGATATGTTGTGAAAGACGAATTAAATTCTTGCAATTATAATTGATAACTGACACACGTATTTTACAGAAATGGTGCATTTCTCATATCATTGGAACTGTTACGAATTAAAAATAGCATAAGACAGCCCATTGTCAATGTTCTTGTAAATCGTTGCACTTTCGTCATTTGAGGAACATCATTGACAACCAAGAGTTCAACATGAGATGCAAAATATATCTGTCACGTCTATAGGTATAATTAAGTAACAAATCGAGTTTCAGCTTAACCTGATAACGCGCAACGAATGACAGATTTTAGGCCATCTGAATCCAGTGTGCTTGTTCAAAGATGAGAACATTTGAAAGACAAAATAAAATGCCATTGAAACAATAAGTTTTTGTATTCTTGTATTAAAAAACAACTTAAGGTACTCATTTAAAGATTTAAAGTAGTCATCAAAAGCATTTTTATTCAGAAAGCGTCAATATTTTTAAATGTTTGCTGTCTATATGCGGTATAACCGTTGCAACGCTATTGGCCCTATTTGCATATCAATTAACTGTACACAGGCTCTAGAATCAAAATACCAAATAATTTATCTGCTAACGACTTATCTCCAGTGCTTACCATACACCGATACATATGTTATGTACATTTTAAAAGAAATTAAGCTTTTTGTTCAGATTTCCTCATATCTGCGAACAAGTAGCTTTAAGTAATCTGTCTGTAACATTCGATTTGTGTGCTAGCATACCTGATTGCACTGGAAAGACGGGTCAAAGATAGATAGAGACATTTTCGGAAAGACATGCTTCTATCATGTTATTGACCATTGATTTTTTTTATTTATATACATATATTTCAATTCAACTTGATTAATGTATTGTTTACGAAATTAATCACTCAATGCTTAATTTGGGATATTTTACTCTATAACTCCTCCCTGCTTAAAGCAATATATATCTGTGTTCATAATGTTATTGGTTGTATGATTCGATACCAGATAATTTGTGTTGGACGAAAACTAAAGTTTTTTGGAATGTGCTCATATCTTTTGAAATCTACTTCAGACTTAATATTTTACTTTGAATGGGTGAATACACGAATGAGCAAATAAAAGAATGGGTTAATGGCTGGGTGAATAAATAATTTATACACACTCAGTAATTCCTGCAGGTATTGGGCTGATATTTGGCAGGATTGAATGTGTTAAACATATAGTTTGGTAACTTCCCGGGCCCCGAAGAGATGGGTACGTGCTCAGGTCGAATATTGGCAAATCAGAGGCTCAGGAAATTGAGTTCGCCTCTGAGTAAAGCATGGTTTAAGTTCCATAACCAAATTTTGTGATTTCTCGTTTGACGGAGACTTTTATCTTGTTTTTCTATAATTAATTGCTGCAATGTTAGTTTTACTTAGCATTTCTCCATGTTGTATTCTGTAAATACCTGAGCGTAATAAAAGATATTTTCTGTTCTGTTCTTCTTAGTTTGAATGAAGATCAACTGACACAAATATATGCTGTTGGTATGAAAACATATCATAAGTTTGTTTTATTGAGTGATTTACATTTGAATCATAGAGTTAAAGAAAAAAAACTTTCCTTTGACCAAAGTAGTCTGAACTTTGACCACTTCCATGCGTTATAATTCACTTTTTAAAATGGTTTATCAAAAGATATCATTTTATAGGAACTAAATGATAAAGTTGTTAAGTCACCCGAATGCTATGTGAAATGTAATACAATTACATGAGGTACACTCTCTATCAAGTGCTCCACAGTTCCACACTAAAACACAGCAACAAACAACCGATTGAAATCTTGAAATTTTATTGAATGATATATTCTCATTTCTGTAGTATAAACCCTTTACCAAACACCAAATGTCCCACTCTCCAAAATTGAAAGAGTTTGCAGACGACATTTCAAAATGTGATGAAATTAGAAAATAATCTTCTGATAGAGAAAAAAACATTGTGGGAAGAGGATGAATTGCTCGTGTTTCCCAGAGTCGTCTGCAACAAAGTGGTAAAATGTCGACATTGTGTGGTAATGGGTTAAATAACGAAAGGATGTTCATATGAGCAAACTCAAAACTGGCATGTAACTTGTATGACGATAACCAAGATGAAACATTTTGTATGTGACTTAGTTTTCTGAAAATGCTTTAACCTTGACTTCGCCCTTTGTCTGATTTGTTCTTTTATGACTGGTCTAAATTGAAAGCGAACGAGGTCAACAAAGGAAAGTTTTGGAAACAATATTCATTATATGGCGTATGGTAGAAATCATTATGCCAACGCAAAATTTGCTCATCCCGAGCGATCTAAAATTCTGTGAAAGCCGTTTCGTAAAGTATCATCCCCTATGCGATAAAACGCGTGTTCACTTATATGAAGGAAAGCATAGAGTAGTTCGACACTATTCACGGTACAAAGAAATCAATCACATGTTTACATCCGGATGTAAAAAAGGTCACGAATGCTTTTTATCTTTCAATGTATTGTATCGAAAATGGTGTGCAAATAGTTTATATTTGCATTTGCATTTAATGTAAATTCTAGATTTAAGGCCTAAATGTAAGGCATTGATTTTAAAACAAAACTATTTATAAATGTAAATACATCGAAACATCGGATAATGAGATAACTTGAGGTTGCACAGGGTTAACCCGACTTGACAGTTACGCGAACGAGCCCAAGTTTTCCGATGCCAAATACCAGAAAAGCATTAATAGCGATAGAATCCTTCTTTGGCACAAGAACATGGGTAACTGGGTTATAGAAGACACTTTAGCCAAGGTCGTTTTATTGCAAATATATTTACTCCATTGAAAAAAAAGTAAAATATTTTCGGTGTCACAAGTGTATGGTACTGACTAGCATTCATATAGCTCTGGTTAAGAAAAATCTAATAATGCAATAACAAGCGTGAATGGCCGTTTTTTAGATGTAAGAATTTTTTGGCCAGACCCTTTTGTCAAAGTTTATAATATGACTGTTTACCTTAAATGACTGGCACTATACCTACACTTCCATCCTTACAAATACGCACATGAACACTGAAATATAGAAATAGAAAAACACGCATATCTGTATGAGAACATAGGTGGACCATTCCCTTGGCATGGCTGCTTTCTTGCGGACGCTCTACGGATTCGATCCAAGACGACCCTGAACGATGAGCCCTCAAACAGTCCTTTAACCTCTACCAATGTACTGCTACGAACGTTTGTTTCAGAACTTAACCATTTATCAAACGCCAAACTTTTGACTCTCCCAAATTCCAAGAGTTTGCAGACGACATTTTAAAATATGATGAAATTGAAAAAATAATCTTCTGAAAGGGCAGAAAACATAGTCGTTTGCAGCACACTGGTCAAATGTCGTTTTTGTTTGGTAATGGGTAAATGGTAATTGTTTGTTGTTAAGCGGAGCTTCTATCAACAAACATACACCAGATATTATTTTTGCTAAATAAGGTTTTAAAATCCAAAATGATTTCTAGATATTTTGATGTCTTCACATCCGACATTTCAAAAGATAAGGGAATACAGAAAGTATTTATACGAAATTCGTTTCGAGTTAAAATATACCTAAGTTACACCTCAACATTAGATCAATTCCTGCTAATAGGAAAAGATCTTCGACTGTGAGGGAAATTATACCTTGCTAATTAGGATATGTGGGAGCAATTCATCTATCTGTCGCCGTAATATGAAAGTATCACTTATTGAAAACACAAAAAACGTTAAACAAAAATAAATAAAAGTGTCTATAGATCTAACATTTACTCCAAAATCGAAAAGGAAAAGAAAAGCTAAAAACAAATCAGCAAAGACTGTTGATTCGGCTTTAAATTAAACACTACTCTGGAAAATGTCCAATTATACAGAGACACAACGTAACCAATGTCTGTTTACGTAATAGTCGTTAAGCAACATCAATGGCTGGATAATCCTAACAAGTAGGTTTCCTGTAGGATTGTTTATCGGAAGCTGTAAACAGAATAGAAAGGAAACCCTCTTTGCACGCACGGCATTTATTCATTAAACCATATTTATCGACACACACACAAAAAAATGAAAATACGATTTCACCTTGGCTCGTGAGAATTGGCACCATGTTATAATTTTCGGTGCCCGGAACAAAAGCCCACGGAAAAAGCGCCTTACACCAATTTTACCAGTGCGGAAAAAAAACATCTTCGTCATTTTGCCAGTGCGGTAAAAAAGCCCTTTCCAAATTTTCATACAAATGTCTGCAACAAATAAGAAACCATAGAGCATGTTTATGCATTACTAACTTTTTTTTCAATCGGCCATGAATCCCCTAAATAAGAGATCAACTGCTGCAAACAGGCATTTGAAAAAGCATAAGTAAAACAATGTCAATCAAAGAATAACATCTTTCTAGCTTGTTGAAATATTAACACCACTAACTCCGTGGACTTATGTACGGCTTGAAAAAGAAGTGTCTAATGCGCATACATTTTCTTTATGGTTTAGGTTTGTTGCAAATACATGTATTTATATTTTCGAAATGTTTGTTGATTAACATAACACAACTAAAGCAGAACTATGGAGATTCGATGCATGTCTTTGGATATTCCATTGAAAACCCCACCAAAATCCTGAAAGATTTCGAACCTCAAGCCAGAACTTGAAAATAAAAAAAGTCTTCAATATGGTACAGATAGAAACTTAAGATTTTGCTAAATTTTGCATAAAGTACAATGCAGACACTGTTGAGACCGACTCCCATTTATGTTTGAGTGTCGGTTGTATCAAGGTTCAGAAATGAAATTTAGTAGTTGATAAAATTTCAACCCTGGTACAGTTTCAACATACTTCTATCCTCAAAAGATGATTATACCATCAACCCATTACCAAACATTGTGGGAAAAGGGGAAATCGCTTGTAACGAGCAATGTCTCCTTTGCTCACAATGTTTCATGCCCTATCGGAAGATTATTCTTTAATTTCATCACATTTTTGAAATGTCGTCTGCAAACTCTTTCAATTTTGGACAGTCGCAAATTTGGTGCTTGGTAAAGGGTTTAACAGATATTTTAAGTTTGTGTGAAGCCCCCGAAAGACTTATATGACAGATAATGCATGTATACTCTTTTTCTTCTGATCTACAAAATCTACATTTTTTGTATGAGCTGATTCCTTGATAAAATTTTTCAAACTAAACGTTTCCATTCATGATTTTTGCATTATGTCTGTCTGTGTACCTTAAAAGTGAGAATATCCTTATGTATTAGTTCGTAGGCCTACATTACTGAAATTAAAGATTATTATACAATTGTATTGTAGTTAAGAGTTACATAAAAACCAAAGAAGCTGACGTTTGGAAATCGCAATGAAAGCATTACAAAGAATAACGATCGTTTGATAAAGTGGTCCAATAAATGTCTTTGTGCCATTGTTGGAAACACACATGAATAGAGTTTTCCTTGTGCAAGGAGTTATTTACTAAACAACACGGTCGTTATGTTCGTTCGCACGGTAAATGAAGACAATGTCAATTTTGTAGAGCAAGTTCTGCAAAATCGTCCATAATTCCAACGAAATGATCAAATACATGTTGCAAATAATATAGAATTTTAAGATAAATGCATACAGTCATGCAGTACGAATATCTCTTTATACCATTCTGTGTGTTTTGTTTTTCTTTTCTACATGTCTTTTAATTTTGTTGGTTGTTTTGTTAATTCGTAGGGAAAAGCTTTTATTCCTTGTATCAACGAAAATTAAATTGTAACACATGTCCTTTTCCCCAAATAATTGATGTAATTGTTATAACAATATATCTTAATAATACTGTTTTAATGGACGTGGCAAAAAAGGTTAAAATGTCAATGTTTCATACCTTAGTCCTAAGCAAATAAACAACTGTGACATGCGGTACTATGGTACTAACTCGGAGATTTGTGATCGGGAAGATGCATACGTTGAACAATTGATATATTAAACTAAACTAAAGACCATTCTCTATTTCTATTCTTTTAACTTGCTGAAATCCCGTTATTTCGTCAGATACTGTAAAATGACCCCCGTGCCTATCAGCGCTTTTATGGGAAAGACTGTTAATATATAAACGCAGAGATTCCTTTTCGGCCATCTTGCTAACGTCAAAATGAAAAAAGCGATTTTGGAAGACCTACATATAGAAGGTTTCTAAGAATAGCACCTCTTGTTCTGTGTTTTTCTCGTTATTTACGGAATAAACCAGTTTAAACGGTTTGCAATATCAGCCATACAGAGGATTTATATCTTTTTGTGAGATTATTGGGAAGCTATCAATAGTTTAGTCTGATCTTGCTTTGGTAATTGATATTGTCATCTTATCTGTAGAAGGCAATCTGATTCGAATCTTAAAAATGCCAATCTGTGAGAACGTCTTTTTAAAAAAAATGTATGATGCAGTAGTGGTTGGGAGATTTGGCTTTCCCTAGGTAATAGTACACTTGTTTTCATTTTGATATTTACATAACACAACGAAAATACAGCAATATTCCGCATCTATATAGAATACATCATGTATGGTATTACGTTTGAGTCTCTATACCAGGTTCCTGGATGGGTAAACCGACCGCCGCACTTTAACTGAACTATTGTTGAAAACGACATTTAACCCCA
>OX401411.1:12349943-12424297 GCA_947846245.1 Cerastoderma edule | reverse complement strand
CCATTGGAATCTATATTGAGGTGAACCAAAGATCAATCTGAAGTTTTATGCACTGAAAACACCTCGGACATAATATGGAAGCCGCTATATTGCTTCTTTCAATACTATTTTCGTTCTGCTAGCGGTGTCGAACGTAAATGTCAAACGCAAAATCTACACACTCATCTTATTTCAATCAGGGAACAATAGTATATCATTACTTTTAATGTCACTGTTACGTTTTAGTTACTGACCAAAAGAAACTTTTTTTAATTGATGTTCAACATGTCCCTCCGATATGGTACTTTTCGCCAAGGTTTCGTAAACACACGTTTACTCGAGACTTGTCCGGTGATTTGCTTGTGGGACTAGACTGTTTCCGGTTCGACTAATCACGTGTTTAATTAGTAATATTCATAAATGGATTTTGATGTATTCATTCTATAAAGGAGTTAACTGTCGTCTGATTCAGATTTCTCGGTACAAAAAAAGATCAAAAGAAAATATTACATGTGCTAGGAAACAGTCGTCTTAGAAACATCTTACCATTTCAGTTTCATCCTATAGATAGATATCACAGCGAAATTAACAGTTTTCTTCCTTCATTTTTTTTATGATATCGTTAACTATTGCCATACTCTATGTATATCTAAACATACATATACGCGGACTTTCGCATGTGTATATATGTATTTGTATATGAATTTTAAGATTGTTGAACCGTGTAATGTAGTTACCATAAAAAAAATTGTTAATAATTTTGAAAAACAAATCTTGTCTTTGAAATGTCATCATCCTGGAAAGAACATTATAAGCAAATGTGTCCTTTCGTCTTAATCTATATGACAAATACACTTATATAATTGGAGCATTTTACAAGTAAAATTCTCTTTCGAAAAATCGTGTTTTGATGATAATATGCAGGAAGTGTACAATTATGACTTACCCATTTGTTCAAGTAAATTGGCGGCTGGCCTGTGATCAACCTGTTTGCTACTCTAAGTATCTTTCCTCATCAGAATAAAGCAGATATTTATCGTTTTGGAAATGAGACGAAAGAAAAACCTAGTTTAAAAAAATTACCCTTTATTCTAAGGGCTAAATAACGTGGGATGATTGACACATCTTTCATTTTTAATTAAAACAAGCGATGCTTATAATTTTTATATCATTCATTTTGACCAATATGGTCGATAAAAGATAAGCAACAAATAAAAGCATGGCGTTGTAATGGGCGGAGTAAAAAACGTTTGCACTCATAATAACATATGACTGTTTCCATTTTTAAATTGATTAACCCTTTCCCAAACAACACATTTTCAACTGTCTCAAATTGAAAGAGTTTGCAGACGACATTTCAAAAGGTGATGAAATTGAAAAATAATCTTCTGGTAGGACAGAAAATATTGTGGGAAAAGGAAAAAATGCTCGTTACGAGTAATTTCTCCTCTACAACAATTTTTTCTAAGGTCGTCTGCAACAAAGTGGTCATATGTCGTTACTGTTTGGAAAAGGGTTAACACAAATTCTCTGTTTCATGAACGAGTTACTTAACCCAGCTGCTTCAGATGGTTATGGGTACTAATACCAAATTTGACAATCCGATTATTAATCGAACTAACGTTTTTTATATTCATTTGCTTGTGTACTAACATTATTCTTTACTTGCCTAAGAATGCCTTATTAACCCATTAAACATGTATATGTACACATCTTGTTAATTGGATAATTATATACTTATTGACATTTGATGAACTCAAATGGAGTTCATCAACGTCTTGTTTAAACTTTTATGACTAATACATCCTTTTGAATTTAATAAAAGGAGAAACCGTTTAACTATCCCTCGAAATGTAACAAGGTAGACAACTGCAATTAAATTTGCATTAAATCCATATATAATTGCCTCCCTTGTTAAGATATAGTTCATACCTCGTTTATCTTGTATATTTTCTCATCAAAGAAGATTTTCATTTATTATTGTGCTATGCAACTTGAGAGTAATTGCTATGGTTCCATACATCTTTCTTTTTAAACAAAATGTGTCTTTGAAATTAAAAGGATTGTGGACTTAAATACAAGAAAACTCAAGATACCCATTCTAACTTTTAATATCTCACATGCCTTTTTTAAACTACTGTTTGCAAGATTAACTTTTACCAAACGCCATTTTTTCAACTGTCCCAAATTGAAAGAGTTCGCAGACAACATTTCGAAATGTGATGAAATTAGACAATAATATTTTGATAGGGTAGCAAACATTGTGGTAAAGTAGTGTTTTCCCGAGTCTTCTGCAACAAAGTGGTCAAAAGTCGTTATTGTTTGGTAGTGGGTTAAGTACTGAAATCTATTAAAAAACCATTCCTATTTCTAATTCCGGACTCATAGGTGTGTTGTCTTTTTGAGTGAGAACGGTACATGTTATTATCCTTAATGTTAATGATCTAATATCAAAAGAAGTTAACTTTGCGATTATGAACTCAAGCATATATGTCCTTTCTCTGGAAGAAATGCGTTATTAGTACATCGTTTCAAAGGAAACAAAATGATGTTATTAGATAACGTTTCGTTTATAAAAATCTATTGTCAGAGTTCATTGCAACTAGTCCTTCGGATGAGTCTTTAACCCTTTCCAAAACGCCAAATTTTCGACTGTTCCAAATTGAAAGAGTTTGCAGACGACATTTCAAAATGTGATGAAGTTGAAAAATAATCTTATGACAGGGCAGAAACATTGTGAGAAAAGGAGAAATTGCTCGTCTTTTTTCACCATGTTTTCAATAGTCATCTGCAACAAACACGTCAGATGTCGTTATTGTTTGGTAAGGGGTTAAACCAAGGTCCACCCTCTAATTGTAGCTATTGGCTTATACAAAATGGCATAAAACACAGATAATTACTCACCGAAAAAGTATAAAAAAGTATTTTTCTTTCTTTCAGGAAGCCACGAATAAACTCCATAAGGCCGAAAAAGATCGACTTATCATGGAAGAGAGGGTTAAGTTGTACAAAACGAAAACCTCGGCTGGCCTGAACCGACCCATACAGCCGCATGTAGATCCTCTGGTTACACACAGGGGACCAGGAGCGTTCTGCCAAAGGGACTTCGTTAAAGTTACCGCAGATGCCCAACAACATGTGAGTAGTGTTACGTCTGAAGATCAGGCTGAAAATTGTGATGATACACTGCCTGAGCTTACTAATAAACTATCGATGAAGACGGATAAAAACGAAGACGCACAGGCTGGTAATGACGTTGGTGTTCTGCCTGAGCTGACTGATAAACTACCAGTGAAGGCAGACATAGACGAAGACACTCGAGACGTGTCAAAGACAGATGCAAAAAAGGAGGACACTGTTGCACACGCTGACCTACAGAACAACGCTTCGGGCGAAGATCACTCTACTGAACTTCAAACTGAATCAAGCGAAATGATTTGTGAGCCACCTCTTAAAGAAAGTGCTTTTGAACAAGCTGGTGTCGAAAAGGAAGCTGACATTCAGATGGATAATCCTGAAATTCCTGAAAATGTCAACAATCATAAAACCGAAGCATCAACAGAAGATGATGCACAGACAAATCTTGTCAGCACAGATGAACCAATTGACAAAACCAACTATTCGACACAAAGTCCCGATAAAAACACAGATACGGATATAAAGTTTTACCAATACTTACGCTAAAAATCTGCGTCTATATGGATATTCTGTCATATTTTAATATTGGGACATTGTTTATTAAGAATTAGAGGTTCTCCAGACACTTCTTATGATGTGTCACATATCTGATTACACTGGAAAGACGCTTTAAAGATGGATAGAATCATTCTCAGAAAGACATGCTTCTATCGTGTTATTTATCATTTGAATATAAACTTTTTATTCATATACATGTAGTTCCATTCCATTTGATTGATATATACGAAATAAATCATTAACGCTTAATTTGTGTTATTTCAGTCTATAACTACTCCCTGCTTAAACCAATATATATCTGTGTTCATTAAATAATCGGTTGAATGGCTCGATACCGAATGGTCGTTGTTTGACGAGGGCTAGATACTTTTGAATGTGTCGAAATCATTTGATATCACTTGAAATCCACTTCAAACATAATCTTTACTTCGAATGGGTGAATACACGAATGCGCAAATAAAATAACGGGGTAAAAGCTGTTTGAATGAATATTGACACAACTCAATAATTTCTGCAGGAAATGGGCTTACATTCGGCAGAGTGGCATGTATTAAAGACACATTTGGCAATTTCTCTGTGGAGTTGGGTTCAGGTCGAAAATTGGCAATTAAGGGGCCAAGGGAATTGAGTTCACCTCTGAGAAAAGCTTGATTTAAGTTCAATAACCAAGTTTTGTGATTCGCGTTTGACAGAGCAGACTTTGAAAAGCACGTTATCTTGTTTGTTCATCATTAATTGTTTCGATTTACACGAAAGATCACCTTTGACAACAAATTTCTTAGTTTGAATAAATGTAACTGTACGGACTCTTACTGGTTGTAGATATAAAACAAACACGTAGGCTCCAATTATGTCTTTTAACTCGATGGTTATTTACACATGCAGTGTCATATTTACAAAGGTCATCTACCTCTCCCGCACTGTAGGCTCTAGCGGCAATTTATAACATTGCTCGCTCCCACCAACTCACACATTCTCGTCTACACGTGGTGCTGTCAGTGCCTTTCCTAATTTTGTGGTGTTCACTGTTCAAAGTCTGTGTTCTAAATGAATTGACTATAATCTGGCCAAACTGGTTTGAGTACAATAAAAACATAGACTGGCATACAAACTATCTAAAAACAACTTTTAATTATCAACAAGAAATTTAATGGACGAAACTGAAAGATATAAAAAACATGACCTGGCTACATACTCCCGCTCTGTCAAAATGACGTCTCGTCATCTACCAAAATATAGTCCAAGTCAACAGTCATAAATACTAAACTAAATAGGCTTCTCTAAGATCTACTTACACAACTATGTATGAAGTAACTACATACATGAACAAAAAAATAATTTCAATAGACAATAAAAAAGTTGTCAAGTTACACTACTTATAGTATAACTTGTTTTATGATACAAAATATTGTAGTAAATTACACCTTTTCGGTCTAATCATTTTCCAATTTTGTACATTCCTCCTTTTTTTCAAATGGACTCCGACCTTATGAATCAGCGGTACAAAACAAACATAAGCATACAACTATAGTAATTTTATTAAATACAAGGAGAACATGATTTAAAAACACTAAGTAAATAAAATCATGATTTCATAACTGTTTCAACAAGCTCATGAGCTGTCAGCGTATCCACTTCAGATAAAATACCGGACTTTACTAGAATATCCAGGGCTTGAATTCTGGTATCCTCTTTAATTCGGTACGTAAGGTAGTCACCATACCTATCAGGTGGCTTTCTTAGTCTTGCAGTTCTTCTTGGGGTTGGAACTGGGCGTGGTGATGGCATCGGTTCAGGAAGTTTGTTACCAGAAATGCTGTTGTCATCCGAGGGCAATTTTTCATCTTCCGGTGACAACGGCTCTTCTACTTTATCTTCATCAACCAACATCTTCCCTTCCGTTTCTGTGCCATCAACATGGAGGTCTTCCTGACAAGATAAATGAGAATTCTCATGAAAATGTTTATCATTTTCAACACTAGTTCCTACACTAATTACATCATTATCTTCAGGTAATTCAATGTCATTATCCCTCGACAAATTGTCGGGATTACATGTTGGAGTTTCTCTTAATTCCACTAACTGATTCTCATAAATATCATCGTCATCATGGGCGTCCCCATCCATATGTACTCGCTGAGCACAGTCATAATATTCCGAATCAGAATCGTGGTCAGTTGTGATATCACCTGTTTCATCATCTTTGGATGCATCCTCTATGTCTGATATAACATGATATTCAGACATGGTTTCTTCTACAATTAAATCATCATCTATGTTTTGGTTATGAATCAAAAAGAGATGATTTCTGTGCAGAGTTCGTTCTCTACCGGACTCTTGCGACTTGACCTTGAAAACGGGTATGTCATATCTAGGTTGTTCAATTACGACATAAGTATCAAACTCAAATTTGTCCGCAATCTTATGTTTGACTTCAAAGGCTAATTTCTTCACTAAAACAGTATCACCTGTGGATAAGATTACTGCCTTAGCCTTTTTGTCATAATTTGTCTTCTGTTTCAGTTTGGCTTTGTTTGAATGTTTCAAGGCAATCTGGTGTGCCTTTTCCATGGACATATGGAGATGTTTAAGGTATTCTCCTACAGATGAAACAGACGGTTCATCGATGGCCTGTCCGAAAACTAGGTCTACTGGTAGTTTGGGTTTCCTTCTAAACTGAAGTTCGTATGGAGATGTTCTTGTTGTTTCGTGAGGAATACAGTTGTAATAAAATACAAGAGGTTTAATGAATTGTTCCCAATCCCTCTTGTGTTCTTCCTCTAAGGTACCTAGCATGTTCAACAGGGTACGATTGAAACGTTCTGGACCAGCATTTCATTCCGGGTGATATGGGGTTGTATGGCTTTTCTTAATCCCTAGCAAGCTACAGAGTTCTTGTACTATCTGGCTCTCAAAATTAGCGACTTGGTCCGAATGTATCCGTGTTGAAATTCCAAAATGTACAAAGAACTCGTTGAATAAAGCTTCTGCTGTTGTGTGGGCTGTTTGATTCCGAGTAGGAACTGCTTTGGCAAATTTGGTATAGTGGTCTGTTATCACAAGGATATTGCCTATATTTCCTTTGCAAGGCTCCAAAGTTAAAAAATCTATGCAGACCAATTCCAAAGGATACGAGCTATTAACATTTACTAGTGGTTCTTTTGACACCTTAGCTTTGCGTCTTATACATCTGTCACAGGATGTAATCCACTGGGATACATCGGCAGTTATGCCTAGCCAGTAAAATCTATCTCTTATTATTCTTAAAACTCTCTCCTGTCCTGGATGTCCCATGTCACTGTGTAAAGACTTCAGAATGTCTTTTCTCAAAGAAGTCGGAACTACCAGCTGTTCAATGATCTGGTCTTCATCTTTTACTGTCCTAAACAATATGCCTCTTTTTAACTTGAAGTTCTTAAACTGCTTTCTCATAGCCAAATCTTCTTTGGACGTTTGTGTCTTTGGCATTCTTTGATTCATCACGGCAATTCTCCATCTGTCAATTACTTTATCTTGTCTCTGAGCGGTACGTATTTCTCGATATTCTTTTTGAGCTAAAAGTTGTTCAGGCTCCTCCATGACATTAGCCAAGTTTATAGGATTCGTTGTAAGAATGTCTATAAACGGGGGAGTGATTGCATGGCAAATAACTTTAACAACATCATCCTTTATATCTACTCTATGAGTCTGATTATCCTCAGGAATGTTATCGTATGGATACCGACTAAGTCCATCTGCATCTGCATTCTTGTCTCCAGACCGATAAGAAATGTCAAAGTTATACTCGCCAAGAGCCGAGGCCCATCTTTGTCCAGTAGCATCGAGTTTCGCTGTGGTAAGGACGTAAGTAAGTGGGTTGTTATCTGTAAGAACGTTAAAATGATTGCCTGCTAAATAATCACTAAACCTTTCTGTTACAGACCACTTTAAGGCTAACAACTCTAGTTTAAAAGCACTATACTTCTGTTCAGCTTTATTTAAAGCTTTACTGGCATAAGAAATTACTCGTTTTTTTTCCACTCTGCATTTGGTATAACACTGCGCCTAAAGCTTTACTTGATGCGTCAGTGTGTAGTTCGAAAGGCTTACTAAAATCCGGATAGGCTAATATAGGTGGCGACGACAAAAGTT
Source organism: Cerastoderma edule (assembly GCA_947846245.1). Lineage (NCBI taxonomy): Eukaryota > Metazoa > Mollusca > Bivalvia > Cardiida > Cardiidae > Cerastoderma > Cerastoderma edule. Next base: position 12,416,491 of record OX401411.1, on the reverse strand, counting down.
CCTTTAACTTATCAAACTGTGCCTGTTCTATCTCTGTCCAATTCCTGGACTTTGTAACTTTATGCCCTTTCTTAACTGATGTAGGTGGTAACAATACTGATAGGGGTCTGACAATTTTGCTGAAGTATTTTATAAACTTTCGATAGTAGCCAGCGAAAGCCAAGAAGGAACGCAATTCATCAGCATTAGTTGGGGTAGGCCATTCCTTTATCTTCTGTATTTTGTCCGGGTCAGTCTCCACTCCGTCTCCACTAACCACGTGTCCCAGGAATTTGATATGCGTCCTAAAGAAGTGACATTTCTCGGAGGCAAGCTTGAGATTCGCTTCTCGAAGTCGAGTATAGATAAGGTTTAAACGCTCCAAGTGTTGCTCAAAGGAATTACTAAATACAATAAGGTCATCGAGATAAATCACACATATTTTCATGTTGTAATCACCTAAGATATCTTGCATAATACGCTGATATGTCGCAGGACTATTACAAAGACCAAACGGCATTTTGTTATACTCATAAAAACCTATCGAGCCCACTGTGAAAGCAGTTCTTTCCTTGTGGGTGTCCTCAACCTCTATCTGGTGGTAACCAGATTTCATATCGATCGTCGAGAAATACTTTGATCCATGTAGACAGTCGAAAATCTCTTCCATGCGTGGAAGGGCAAAATAATCTTTGATATTCATATTGTTCAGTTGACGATAGTCTACACATAACCGTAGTTTCCCGTTTTTCTTTCTCACAAGGACTACATTCGAAGTATAGGGGGACTTTGATGGTCTAATAACCCCCGCAGCAAGCAACTGTTCGATATGCTGCCTGACCTCTTCCACCATATTAGGGGGTACACGCCTATGTCGCTGTTTAAACGGAATGTCTGTTAATAGATCTATTCGATGTTTGATACGGTTACAGATACCAATATCAGTATCACCAATAGAAAAAAATGTCTTTATGACTTTTAAGTACGTTTAAAAGTATCTCCTTCTGAGAGGAATCGAGTATTTCCTCTTCATCAATATTGAGGGATTCAACAACTTCTTCATGTATATCTTCAATCTTGTTAAAGTGTTCCTCATCAATAGAAACAGGTTGAATTTCGGCAATAATAGCTCTAGGCTGGATAGTAACGGGGTTTGTGGTCAAGTTTGAAAGGGTAACATTGACAAGTTCTTTATTATTTATATCATATTTAATGATTGCTGGAGTTACATCTATAAAAGATGGTACTTGACTTTCCAAAGTTTCATGAACAATTGCACTAGTAGCTGGGAATGCTATTTCCTTATCAGTTGAACAAGGAATCTCTATTGACTGATTAGGATTTAGGACAATCTTGTGTGTAGCAGCACATCTAAGTATGGCTAATCTATCCTTGTTTCTCTTTAATTCTTTAATTCTCGTATGCAAATTACTCTGAAAGATAGATACCATGGGGTATGAAGAATTGCTTGTTGTAGAAATTGTTCACCGAAATTGGTTTTGCATTCACTAAGTAGCTCTTGAAGGATATTAGTACCAATTATTACTGGTGTCCTGTAAGAGTATTGGGTGTCAGGTGTTACCAATAAAAGACTAGGAAGGGGTTGAGAATTTGGCAGACCTTTATGTGCAGTAATATCACACTCAATGTATCCTGAGTATGGCAAAGCTTCTTCATCAGCACATTCAATATTTAGAATTTGGCCAACTTTTTGAAGTTTAAAATCACTGAGATATTCCTTATAAAAAGATTCAGAAACAATACTGACACAACTTCCAGTATCTAGAAGGGCTCTGGTGACTGTGTTACCAACAGTAATTTCAATTTCATTAATATCTCCAAGAGGTTTAGGATCATTATTAGGTAAAGTGCTCTCATTAGATCCCATCATGGGATCACTCACTAGTTTGGGCAATCCAATGATTCGTGGCCCTTTTGTTTGCACTTTAAACAGACAAACTGTGCTAAAATGACTGGACATCTTCGTTGAATGTGCCCTTTTTCTTTACAAATAAAACATTCAGGAGTGAATTTATCCTCAGCTCTTGGGTAATCATTGTAAGAACCCCTACCCTTCCCCCTACTTTTATTATGGCCACCACGCCATCGCCTGTTCTTTTGGTTGTTATAATTGTCACTGTTTGTATCTCTGACCTTTTCCAATTGATCCATTCTCTCATTAAGCTGCTTAAGCAACTGTTTAACTTCAGAGTCCTCTTTTGATTCGGATGGAACTACAGGCTTGCAAGTATGTTTGGTTCCTGCATTATCCATATTATCTACTACAAGTCTTCTTAATTCCAATTTGAATTTATCATAGTCTTTAATCGTTTCACAGTTATAAAGAGACAAGTGTTTTAAGTCTTTATGGAGACCATTATGTAATACCTGCTTTAAAATATGCATGTCATGTCTTGACAAGCCCTCAAGACTCACAGCTTTGTGAAATGACTCATCAAGTCTAGAAGAAAATAATTCAACAGATTCGTTAGGCTGTTGCTCACAAGTGTAAAATTTTCGCATGACTGACTCTTTTGACTCAATAGTGCCATAAGCACTGTCTAGATTTTCTATGATTTCATTAATGCTTGCATTTATCCCAAGTCTACGGACCTTATCATTGGCATTTCCCTTCAATGATTTCCTTATGCCAAGCACAATTTGATCCCCAGTGAAGCATTTTTTATTAAGAATTGCAAATAGTGCATATTTAAAGGTTTCCCAATTCACTTCATCACCTTAATTTGTGACAGTTATGGACACCTTTTGTGTATTGACAATAACTTTCAGTGATTGTGAATAATTATCCCCTTATTGAGCCCAGTGCAGTACAGAACACCTTGTAGCGGTATGAGTGAGTAGAAATATTTGTGTGAGCCCTATATTGTAGTATGAAAGTATTTTACTTTCACTCTGCATGTTTTATTAATTTGGTGAAGGTTGAATCATTAATTTCACTTTTCCGTTAGAGAATAGTTTCACTTTAATCCTTACTTCACTTTAATTGATGCGTTCAGTCTGTTGATCAGATAAACAGACGCAAATATAAGCTGTTGATGTGAACATAGTATCATAAGTGAGTATTATTGAGTGATTCACATTTGAATAACAGAGACAAAAAAGAATTAACATATTCTCCCTTTACCAGACTAATCTGAACTTTGACTTCTTCCATGCATTATTATTCACTTTTTAAGGGAAACGGTTTATCATGAAATATCCTTTTTCTAAAAACTGAATGATAAACGGTTAAGTCACCCAAATTCTATGTGAAATGTAACACAATAACCTAAGTTACACTCTGTATCAAGAGTGAAACCATTCCACACTAAAACACAGCAACAAACAATGGATTGGAATCTTTTAATTTTATTGAGTGATAAATTCTAATTTCTATTGATTAACCGTTTACCAAACACCAAGTTTTCAACTGTCCAAAATTGAATGAGTTTGCAGACGACATTTCAAAATGTGACGAAATTGGAAAATAATCTTCTGATAGATCAAAAAATATTCTAGGAAGAGGATAAATTGCTCGTTATGAGCAATATCTCATTTTCCCACAGTGTTGTTCAGATTCGTCCGCAACAAAGTGGTAAAATGTCGTTTTATGTGGTAATCGGTTAAATAACAAAAGGCTGTTCATATGAGCAAACTCAAAACTGGCATGTTACATGTATGACGATTACCAAGATTAAAAGTTTTGTATGTGGCTAAACCATCTGAAAAAGTTTAAACCTTGACATAGTCCTTTGTCTTATTTGATCTTTTACGACTCGTGTAAGTTCAAAGCAAACGAGGTCGACGCACGCAAATTCTGAAAACAATATTCATTATGTGGCGTATACTAAAAATCATTGTGCCGAGGCAAAATTTGCTCATCCCGAGCAAGTTATAATTTTGTGTCAGCCGTTTCGTAAAGTATCATCCCCTATGCGATAAAACGCGTGTTCACTTATATGAATGAAACATAGAGTAGTCAGGCACCATTTACGTTACAGAGAAATCAATCACATGTTTTAATCCGGGTGTAAGAAAAGGTCACGAGTGCGTTTTATCTTTCAATTATTGTATCGAAAATGGTGTGCAAGTAGTTTATATTTGCATTTGCATTGAATGTAAAAATTATAAATACAAGGCATTGATTTTAAAACAAAACTATTCATAAATGTAAATACATCGAAACATCGGATTATGAGATAACTCGCGGCTGCACAGGGATAACCCGACTCGACAGTTACGTGTACGAGCCCAAGTTTTCCGATGCAAAATACCAGAAAAGCAAAAATAGCGATAGAATCCCTCTTTGGCACAAGAACATGGGTAAGTGGGTTGTAGAAGACACTTTAGCCAAGGTCGTTTTATGCAAACATGTTTATTCCATTGAAAACAAAAGTAAAATAGTTTCGGTGTCATAAGTGTATTGTACTGACTAGCATCCATATAGCTCTGGTTAAGAATAATCTAATAATGTAATAACAAGGGTGAATGGCCGTTTTTTAGTTGTAAACATATTTTAGTCAGACCCTTTTGTCAAAGTTTATAATATGACTGTTTACCTTAAATGACTGGCACTATACCTACACTTCGATCCTTACAAATACGCACATGAACACTGGAATATAGAAACAGAAACACACGCATATCTGCATGAGAACATAGGTGGACAATTCCCTTGGCATGGATGCTTTCTTGCGGACGCTCTACGGATTCGATCCAAGACGACCCTGAACGACGAGCCCCCAAAATGTCCTTTACCTCTACCAATGTAATGCCACGAACATTTTAGTTAGAATTTAACCCTTTACCAAACGCCACACTTTTGACTGTCCCAAATTCGAAGAGTTTGCAGACGACATTTCAAAATATAATGAAACTGAAAAAGTAATCATCTGAAAGGGCAGAAAACATAGTCGTCTGCAGCAAACTAGTCAATTTTCGTTATTGTTCGGTAATGGGTTACTGGTATTTGTTTGTTGTTGAGCGGAGTTTCTATCAACAAACATACACCAGATATTTTCTTTTTGCTAAATGGGGTTTTGATATCCAAAACGATTCCTAGAGATGTTTATGTCTTCATCCGACATTCTAAAAGATTGAGGAAATACAAAAGGTATTATACGAAGTTCGTATTGACTTCAACTATGCCTCAGTTACGTTACAACATTGGACCAATTCGTGCTAATAGAAAAAGATCTTCGACTGTGAAAAAATATATTTGCTCACTAGAATATAAGGGAGCATATCACTCATATCTGTCGCCTCAATATAAAACATCACTTATTGAAAACACAAAGTTCGTTTAACTAAATTAAACAAAAGCGTGTATAGATCTAGCGTGAATCCCAAAACTGAAAAGGAAAAGAAAAGCGAGAAAAGATCAACACAGCAAAGACTGTTGATTCGGCTTTAAATTAACCACTAGTCTGGAAAATATGCAATTATACAGAGACAAAATGTAACCAATGTCTGTTTACTTAATAGTCGTTAAGCAACATCAATGGCTGGATACTCCGAACAAGTAGGTTTCCTGTAGGATTGTTTATAGGAAGCTGTAAACAGAATAGAAAGGAAACGCTCTTTGCACGCACGGCATTTATTCATTAAACCATATTTATCGAAAAAAAAAATGAAAATACGATTTCACCGTGGCTCGTGAGAATTGGCACCATGGTATAATTTTCGGTGCCCGGAAAAAGCCCCGCGGAAAAAGCGCCTTCACCCAATTTTACCAATGCGGAAAAAGCATCTTCATCATTTTGCCCGTGCGGTAGAAAGCCTTTTCCAAATTTGCGTACAAATGCCTGCAACAAATTAGAAACTATAGAGAATGTTTGCGCATTATAAACATCTTTTTCAATCGGCCATGAATCCCCTTGATAAGAGATCAACTACTACAAATGGCAATTGAAAAATCATAAGTAAAACGCTGTCAATCAAAGAATAAGATCTTTCTAGCTTGTTGAAATATTAACACCACTAATTCCGTGACTTATGTACAATGTATAATAAGTTTATAATGCGCATATAACATTATTTATGTTTTAGGGATGCTGTAGATACATGTATTTATGTTTTCGAAATGTTTGTTGATTGGTAAAGGCATGCTTTTGATGAATAGTGCGGAAATTTATATAATTGACACTATTGTTATTTGGCAGGTTTTTCCCCGCTTTCAGCATAATAACAGTTTGCAGGGGCTTTTTTCGGCACTAGTAAATCGACAAAAGGGCTTTCTTCCGCTCTGGCAGAATAGTTGGAAGAGGCTTTTTTCCGCAGGGCGTTTTACATCTTTCATAAGCGTTTCTCATTTGCATTGTCTTGAATACAACTTGTGTTGACTCTAATGTGGCTTTCGTGTAAAATAGTACCGCTAGGTTTTGTTCGCGGTAAATTTAGCATGTATTTTAACATAACACAAGTAAAACAGAAACTATAGAGATTTTGAAAGTCTTTTAGTCAATGATCTATACATGTCTTTGGGTATTCCATTTTAAAAGAAAACAACCGCTAAAATCTTGCACAATTTCGAACCCCAAGCCACAACTTGAAAATGAAAAAGAGTCTTCAATAGGATACAGATAGATAAGATTTTGCTAAATTTTGCACAGAGCACACTGTAGACAGTGTTGAGACCGAATTCCATTTTATGTTTGAGTGTCAGTTTTTATCAAGATCAAGAATAAAATAAAGTAGTTGAATTATATTCTCTTCGATGGACAATTTCAATAGACGTCTATCCTCAAAAGACGATTATACTTTCAACCCATTACCAAACAATAACGACATTTAACCACTCTGTTTCGGGTGACTCTGAAAAACTTTGTGGGAAAAGTTTCCACAATGTTTCCTGCCCTATCGGAAGATTATTCTTTAATTTCATCACAGTTTGAAATGTCGCCTCAACTCTTTCAATTTATGACAGTCGAACAGTTGGTGTTTGGTAAAAGGTTAAACATATATTTTAATTTTGTGTGAAGCCTCCGATAGACTAAAATGACAGATAAATATGTGTCGTTTTTGTCTTTTGATTTACAATATTTTTTTTTTGTATGCGCTGATGTCGTGATAAAATGTTTCTGACTACACGTTTTCATTCATGATTTTTGCATTGTGTCTGTCTGTGTACCACAAACGTGAGAATATCCTTATGTGTTGCTTCATAGGCCTACATTACTGGAATAAAACAATCGTTCTATTATTGCATTGTAGTTAAGTGTTACATAAAACCAAAGCAATTAATTGTTGGAAATCACCTTGGAAGCATTACAAAGCATAACGATCGTCGTTCAATTTAGTGGTCCAAGACATATCTTTTGTGTCACTGTTTGAAATTTCACACATGAATAGGGTTCTCCTTGTGCAAGTCTTCAAACTTTACTCTTGTCAGCCGGGAGACTTCCTCTCATGAATACTCGAATTGACAGCGCCCTGATTCGAACCTGCAGCGGAGAGGGCCGCGTGATTAAAAGTTCTGTACTCTAACAACTAGGTCATGTAGGCCCATTCATAATATTCGTTTACATCAAGGCGCTCAGTGCACCTATCCACGAATCCTCGTTCATTTGGGTTGTCTTATATTTTACGCCCTTTTAAACGTATTTCAATTATATGTATTAAAATTCGTCTGCTGCAGGGTTTTTTTTAAACAGAGAAAGGGATATCACTCGATAAAGAAGGCGTAACAAATAGTTGAACTAAATTACACTCCAGCAGTTTTATGTATATTTGAATCACGTCCGTCCGTCCATCCATCCGTCCGTCAGTCCGTTTTTGAATTTGATCTATTTTGGAATTTTTGGATGCCGTTGGGGGGGGGGGGTATTCATCACATTCAGTGATAGCTCTAGTTTTTGTTTGTATAAATGATTTCAATCATATAAACCTAATGAATTTAAAAAGTAAATATTTACACCGATACCATGACCCCAAAATAGCAGTATATCAACAGGGAAGGAATACGCAACCCATTCTGCATTCTAAAGTGTATATATAATCGGATAGTCCAAATTGTCCGAACTTCACAGGCAATTTTCTCAAAATGCCCCAGTTCGATTTTGGCTGATATTTAGTATGTTGTTTTCGTATACTAGTTCTATTCAAAAATGCAAAAACAGCTTTTGTTGCAATTTGTTCTAGGTTACGCCCCTTTTGTGGCTAGATTGACTGGACTATACACTCTTATCTAGCCCTCGTCTAAGGACTAAAGCTGTACTCTTATTTAGTCTGGTTCCGTCGTACTATGATAAATTAGTAACCAATGTAATGTTAAGGGCATGTAATCCAGACTACACTCTTATCTAGCCCTCGTCTACGGACTAAAGCTGTAATTTTATCTAGCCTGGTTCCGTCGTACTATGATAAACTAGAAACCAATGTAATGTTAAAGGACAGGTAAGCCAGACTACACTCTTATCTAGCCCTTTTCTATGGACTAACGCTGCTTTCTTTATCTAGTCTGGTTCCGTCGTACTATAATAAGTTAGTAACCAATGTAATGTTAAGAGGCAGGTAATCCAGACTACACTCTTATCTAGCCCTTTTCTACGGACTAGAGCTGCTTTCTTATCTAGTCTGGTTCCGTCGTACTATTATAGATTAGTAGCCATTGTAATGTTATAGGGCAGGTAATCCAGACTACACTCTTATCTAGCCCTTTTCTACGGACTAGAGCCGTATTCTTATCTAATCTGGTTCCGTCGTACTACAATAAATTAGTAAATAATGTAATGTTAAGGGGCAGGTAATCAAGACTACACTCTTATCTAGCCCTCGTCTACGGACTAGAGTTGTACTCTTACCTAGTCTGGTTCCGCCGTACTATAATAAATTAGTAACCAATGCAATGTTAAGGGGCAAGTTATCGAGACTAAACTCTTATCTAGCCCTCGTCTACGGACTAGAGCTGCATTCTTATCTAGTATGGTTCCGTCGTACTATAATAAACTATTAACCAATGTAATGTTAAGGGCAGGTAATCCAGACTACACTCTTATCTAGCCCTCATCTACGGACTAAAGCTGTACTCTTACCTAGTCTGGTTCCGTCGTACTATAATAAATTAGTAACCAATGTAATGTTAACCCTTTACGGTATATAGCGCCGTTCGCCGCCTTATCGATTACCGTATAAAACCCTTTACGCCGTTATACCTATTACCGTATAAAACCTATTTTGACGTTCTATCGATTACCGCATAGAACGCTTTTTGACAGCTGAAATATTGATTCAACTTTAGCTCTTAATAACACATCTTTGCACACACGTCATTTTCTCCAAAGTTTATTTTCCTCTTAAATAAATATGTCTTCTTTCATTTCCGATGATAAAATTATAGGGTCAAAGTTTAAACTTTTGCTCTAGAGAGAATCTTTTGATAATGGTCTCACGACACGCTTATGGAAATAACGCTATCAAATTGAGATGAAGGGAATCCAAATTACCAATCCAATTAATGAGAAGTCTTCCGGTCATAAAAGATCAAAACACTGCCGATTTGTAAAGACTCGATAAGGATTTCATGCAATTCTTTAGTAACTTAACACATTTCTAAAAATACTATCCAATTAAAACCAGAGCATACGGCACGCGACCTGTAAAGGATGTTTATGACACGGAGCTATTGTTCAAAGTTCAAAGGCGATTGAAAATCGAGCCGTCAAATAATTGACGTTATAAAGACGGCCTTTTTAAAATATTTAGCCAATTTGCTGTTTCCGATCGCAAGTCGGACATCAATGTAGATTCAGAGCAGTAATTGATCGGGGTTTTTTTTAAGCCTGAAGATGATGAAATGTTGATAAATATTACCAATTCACGGACAAGCAAATTAGATCATTCCTCCGACTTTGACTACAACTACGAGCTTTTGGTAAATTCATCACCCATGGACACGTATTTTACGGAAATATAATCATGTTTCGTCGCCAAAATGAGTTGATTTTTACTGTTTTACATTTATAAGAAGGACCAGGTTTAACTTCTTTACAAAGCAATATTGCGCAACATTCTTTTATATATTTTGGAAACGGTTTGAATGGGAATTGAAGTAAAACGATTCAGCTTTGTTGAGAAATATGCAAAGACAAAGTATGTATCTCGAGTCATGAACGGTATTTTTCGGCAACAAAATTCCCTGCAATTGATGACAAAACAGAAAAACAAATTAGGGATCTCTCAGGGAGAACACATAAGTCATATTATTACTTTTGATTTTGTATAATTCACACCGTAATATACATTTTCATTGTTTGTTTAATTTTCTACAACTTAATCCTGATATGAATGTATCACTAAATAAAGAAAAAAACATCAACTTAAAGGAAATTTTGTTCTCGTCGTCTTTTTATTCTTTGAGAAAAATTTTATCAGAAAATCTATTAGATGAATGTAAAATGCATTAATTTGGGTTTGATTAACAGTACCCCAATCAATAACAATTATCGGAGATAATCCTGTGCAAATAGGTACCCAGGGTGACTAATTATGTATGCGTTAATGGTCTTCGATAATCGGATGGTTTATACCTATAGTGTCACTGATAAGCCTTATCTCTATAGGCCTTTTCAGAAACTGTTGTTATTTTTTCTTGAATACTCTTAATCGGAGATACGAATTTTTCGGTAGCTTCCGGTTTAAGACTTCCGGGTATTAAATAATAACAGCTGACATTGAGAAACATAGATAAACTGCTGCGGGTATTTTAACAATGCCGTCGAAAGTCGTGTTTGTAAAAACTACATTTGAAAGAATCAGGAGGGGAAATATCAAAGTATATCCTTACTTTGTGTTTACTCTCTAGCGGACAATTTACCCCGTTTCCCGAGATAAAACACTGTATATCAACGAGGGTACAACGTTGCGATTCATTTTCAGTGAGAAGAGTCGATCCTCTGCTAAAACATTAATTAAAGTATAGAATACGATGATGTAGATCTGTTTGATTATTGCCTTAACTTATGATAACATTATTTAAAATCCATTTCGCAATCTAACATTTTCAAATGATATTGTACCATATAAATGCAAACACAAAGAACAGATAATATGATGCAAGCTGATTGAACCTACTTAATAAATGTTCCACTTATTTATGGGACATTCCATCAAATTTTGTCCAATAAGAGTGACAAATAAAAGTTAATTCTAAAGAGAATATGGAATTGATTTTATTACTTTTTAATGATCGGTCTTTAACAATAATTACACCTACCGAGTCAACGTTAGATTCCTCTGATTTAAAACATGTCCATACCATTCACTCTACTTAGAATTACTGTTTCCAAGACCCTTCAAGCAGAACGATTTATCCTAATCTGACTTTGCAACGCCAATCAAAATATGATTCCGTCATTATATAGCAACCAATGGCATGCCTGGAAGCAATAAAACACACAACTATGTGTCAACGAAACATGATGTGATGCGCGCCTGTGTATTTCGGCAAGCTTCAAAAGATACATATCTTTCACGTCGAGGGTTTTATTGCTTCTTTTATTGGTCAACTGCATAACGTAGGAAATAACATATACGATCTTTTTTTATACCCTCTTTATTCGACCAAATACGCATCAACCCTTTATTAGGTGAATTCCCTATGTTACTGATTGTCAGGTCGTTTTGTTATGTGCAAGGTTTATTCCCATTTTGTCTACAGTCTATTTTACCAATTTTCACACCATTTCAGACAGAAGTTCCATCTCACCTACATGGAAAATTGGGTTGTTTTTGACACTAATTGAGTAGAAAATCAATCCAACCTATAATCACTTTTTCTATGGAGAGTTGGTGGGAAAGAAAAATATGTATAAAGTGTAGATCCAGATAAGAAAAAGACAATAAAATGCAAAAATCGATTATGACTCTAAAACTAAACTGAGATTTTTCTTATGTTGGTCTACACTATTTCTCGTAATATGCTTCTAACAAATTATGCAGATTCAGAATTATCTAAATCTTTTAAAGATATTGTTATCAATTAAAAATGAAATATTTCTTTAAACTGTAGATCTTTTGGCAATTTAATCTGTAGACAACGTGGGAATTGAAACCTTTATGGGATGTAGACTAAATGGGAAGTCCTTATGTAGAAAATTCATTTGCCTATGTACTGTGTTTCATATTTGTTGAACCCGTATATCTTGATCGACAGACATGTATGTTTATTTTGTTCTGTTTTACCCCAAATAGTTATGACTTTATGGTTCATGCGATGTAATACAGAATTACATTATGTAAAATGAGGCTTCTTTTAACCCTTTACGGTATATAGCGCCGTTCGCCGCCTTATCGATTACCGTATAAAACCCTTTTCGCCGTTATACCTATTACCGTATAAAACCTATTTTGACGTTCTATCGATTACCGCATAGAACGCTTTTTGACAGCTGAAAAACTGATTCAACTTTAGCCCTTAATAACACATCTTTGCACACACGTCATTTTCTCCAAATTTTATTTTCCTCTTAAATAAATATGTCTTCTTTCATTTCCGATGATAAAATCATAGGGTCAAAGTTTAAACTTTTGCTCTAGAGAGAATCTTTTGATAATGGTCTCACGACACGCTAATGGAAATAACGCTATCAAATTGAGATGAAGGGAATCCAAATTACCAACCCAATTAATGAGAAGCCTTCCGGTCATAAAAGATCAAAACACTGCCGATTTGTAAAGACTCGATAAGGATTTCATGCAATTCTTTAGTAACTTAACACATTTCTAAAAATACTATCCAATTAAAACGAGAGCATACGGCACGCGACCTGTAAAGGATGTTTATGACACGGAGCTATTGTTCAAAGTTTAAAGGCGATTGAAAATCGAGCCGTCAAATAATTGACGTTATAAAGACGGCCTTTTTAAAATATTTAGCCAATTTGGTGTTTCCGATCGCAAGTCAGACATCAATGTAGATTCAGAGCAGTAATTTGATCGGGTTTTTTTAAGCCTGAAGATGATGAAATGTTGATAAATATTACCAATTCACGGACAAGCAAATTAGATCATTCCTCCGACTTTGACTACAACTACGAGCCTTTGGTAAATTCATCACTCATGGACACGTATTTTACGGAAAAATTAGCATGTTTCGTTGCCAAAATGAGTTGATTTTTGCTGTTTAACAATTATTAGAAGGACCAGGTTTAACTTCTTTACAAAGCAATATTGCGTTGAAAAACATTCTTTTCTTCATTTTGGAAACGGTTTGAATGGGAATTGAAGGAAACGATTCAGCTTTGTTGAGTAATATGCAAAGACAAAGTATGTATCTCGAGTCATGAATGGTATTTTTCGGCAACAAAATTCCCTGCAATTGATGACAAAACAGAAAAACAAATTAGGGATCTCTCAGGGAGAACACATAAGTCATATTATTACTTTTGATTTTGTATAATTCACACCGTAATATACATTTTCATTGTTTGTTTAATTTTCTACAACTTAATCCTGATATGAATGTATCACTAAATAAAGAAAAAAACATCAACTTAAAGGAAATTTTGTTCTCGTCGTCTTTTATTCTTTGAGAAAATCTATTAGATGAATGTAAAATGCATTAATTTGGGTTTGATTAACAGTACCCCAATCAATAACAATTATCGGAGATAAGCCTGTGCAAATAGGTACCCAGGGTGACTAATTATGTATGCGTTAATGGTCTTCGATAATCGGATGGTTTATACCTATAGTGTCACTGATAAGCCTTATCTCTATACCTTAAAGGGTTAAGCAACGAAAAAAAAAAAAAAAAAAAACCTTTGGACCACCCCTGGTCTTTAGAGTAAACTTTTAAACAGACTTAAGAGTCAGCTTCGGCAATAAGGGTTTATTTGGAAGGAACATTTCACTTACTTTGTTGACGACTTTTTGCCTTGTAATTATATTGATAAATAGTTCAAAGATTTGCTAGAAAATATTGTTTCTCTTACTTTGAACTTTAATTAATTGCGTAGTAATCTTATGATTAAATGTCTCTTATAATTGTTGTTTAACAAGAACGATTGTGTTTTTGTTTGAGTTTGTTTTGTAATTATATCATTAAAATGATAATCTACACATTTGTAATCTCTTTTCAATTCAATGGATTGTTGCCAGTTTTCCTTCTTAATTACATTCAAAGGGTCAATTAACAAACTTTGGCTATCACAGGGATTAGGAGTCTTGATGCAAATTAACACCAATCTGCCACGTTTGCACCATATGTTCTAGTCACACCCTTTATTGTTTAGCCGATCGAGAGATAGAGTAATTAACCATCGGCAATCTGAGGTCCTTTAAGAATTTGAAAGATCTCCACAATCCTGTGTCCCTCGTTATTTAGTAAGCGTTATTTGAATGTAGTTTCAACAGGTGGAAAAAATGGACTGGGACTGTTTTCATAGCACGTAATATTTGGATACGATATATCATCAAAGGTAGGCTGACAGAGAACCTCATATAACAACTAATTCTCTATTTAAGGTACTTTATTTATACGACAAATTTCAATTTTAAGAAAAAAGTATATACTTATTGGAGAAACATAACCTCTACACATTATTGACAAAAGTGCTGATGTTTGTTCTATCGTATTTAAAATCCGTAAATCGAATTTAATGCAAATTTGTATAAACATTCTAGAAATATGTGTTTCATTCATTCGTTCCTTCCATCAACCAGCCGATTAACACATTTTTGATCTGTCAAAGCATTTAATTCAGACAAAAACATAAACTTATTTGACTTTTTTTCCACACAGAATGTCATGTTTTAACTGAACTGCGGCGGTGCGCTATTCGGGTCTCATTACATTCAATTTAATCTAATTTCCTTTTATAACGAGGCTTTGCAACAGCCAACAACAAATCATTCTGTTGATGTTTTCGTATGTAACTCTTTAATTTGGGTAATAAAGCTTATAAATTTCAAAATCCGATCGATTGCGATCGTTTTCTTTGCCTTTGCCCACATTCTTCTTTCGAAATTAATACCCGGAAGTGGAGGTATTCCAAATGTGGCCCGATTTTTCAAAGGGAGACAAACCACGTTTCTGAAAAGGCCTATACCTTAAAGGGTTAAGGGGCAGGTAATCCTGACTACACTCTTATCTAGCCCTCGTCTACGGACTAAAGTTGTATTCTTACCTAGTCTGGTTCCGTCGTACTATAATAAATTAGTAACCAATGTAATGTTAAAGGGCAGGTAATCCAGCCTACACTCTTATCTAGCCCTCGTCTACGGACTAAAGATGTACTCTTATCTTGTCTAGTTCCGTCGTACTATAATAGAAGTAGACTTAAAGTGTTCTGATTAATCTGTTTGAGAATGCATTGTATTTCTCTTGCTATCCTTTAACATGTCGCCTGCTGTTGCTCTTAAGTTGGACCGTTCACCAACACATACATGTACGGGAAAGAAATGGCTAAAACTATCCTTGGTGTTGGGTTTATGATTAGGAGCGTCGCCTACAAATTGCATGTTGAAAACATTATGGTAAAACAATGAACCGCTCAGCCGAGTGAGGCAATTTTTCTTATGTCACAACCGTTTTTACTTGTTGGGAATGGGTGCATATACGTGTAAGCAGTAGACTTTAGGCATAAGCAATCAAGAAATAGCACCTGGGATGCAGTGTGCATGTACCAGAATGTCCTTTACTGACTTTCCAGGCGGATAAGGGCGAAAAACACGTGTCTAAACTATCCCAGTGATGTATGGAGGACTCAATGCAGAAGTGAAGCAAACCCTGTACAAACATGAGACCCTCCAATCCCTATTACGGTGACAGTGCAATTGTATAAACACATACACTGTATATACGGGGAACGTGAAAAGGGCCCTAGCAAACCAACTTTGCACAGTGTCTCTCTCTCTCCCTTTCCTTTTATAACATCGTTAGCTGCAGCAACTTTTCTCTGCTTTTACCACGTTGGTTTACGGTCAAAGACAAATCGAGAAAGGCGACAAATACAAAATAACCCATCCGACGAAGGGGATCGGATGGAATCAGCAGACAACCGCACGCAGGCTGACCAGGGCAGTCGGCTCTCCGTGGATCCTCAAATTCACGACGTACCCTGTGTTTTGATTGCATACAGTCTGTCTTGTTCAAGTGTAGCAGAAACCCGAGTGGTTCATTTTGATACAGGGAGACAATGCTCTGTCACGAGTAGGAGTGCCTCTTTTTGTCAAAGCGTAACTTGTTTGACGTCAAATGGATATACCTCCTGGTTGTGCATCATGTTTGGATAAATGCATGTGTACCGGCAATCATATGATACTCAGCATGACAAATAACTGAAACCATTATGAGAACTGCTTGGTAACATCTTCCGTTCGTTTCGTGTTTCTAAAGATATACCAGCAAAAGAGATGTGTAAGCGGTGTGCGTGCACAATTTAAATTAGGGAGAAGAATATGAAGCGTTTGACTGACGTCATGACTCTTCCAACAATAAAGATACATTTGAACTGTCGTGTTCAAGTTGGAAGTTGACTAGAACACGTTGTTCGTCTCATGATTTATTAAATCGTGGGTCGGCTAAGCAGTGTTAGTTAAAAAGAAAGAAATGAAAAACACAGATAGAGATTTGAAAAAGATATAAAGGATAGTCTGTGACGGGAATTGAACCTCGGTCCGTTACGTCACGGGCCCGGCGCTTTCCACTAGGCTATCGGGCCTTGTGTGTATGATGAACATTAAGAAGTAGACTTAAAGTGTTCTGATTAATCTGTTTGAGAATGCATTGAAATGAAAAACACAGATACATAGTTGAAAAAGATAAAAAAAGATAGCCCGTGACGGGAATATAACCTCGGTTCGTGACGTCACGGGCCCCGGCGCTTTCCACTAGGCTATCAGGCCTTGTGTGTATGATGAACATTAAGAAGTAGACTTAAACTGTTCTGATTAATCTGTTTGAGAATGCATTGAAATGAAAAACACAGATACATATTTGAAAAAAGATAAAAAAAGATAGCCCATGACGGGAATCGAACCTCGGTCCGTGACGTCACGGGCCCAGGTGCTTTCCACTAGGCTATCGGGCCTTGTGTATATGATGAACATTAAGAAGTAGACTTAAACTGTTCTGATTAATCTGTTTGAGAATGCATTGAAATGAAAAACACAGATACATATTTGAAAAAAGATAAAAAAAGATAGCCCATGACGGGAATCGAACCTCGGTCCGTGACGTCACGGGCACCGGCGCTTTCCACTAGGCTATCGGGCCTTGTGTATAGATGAACATTAAGAAGTAGACTTAAACTGTTCTGATTAATCTGTTTGAGAATGCATTGAAATGAAAAACACAGATACATATTTGAAAAAAGATAAAAAAAGATAGCCCATGACGGGAATCGAACCTCGGTCCGTGACATCACAGGCCGCTGTGCTTTCCACTAGGCTATTGGGCCTTGTGTGTATGATGAACATTAAGAAGTAGACTTAAACTGTTCTGATTAATCTGTTTGAGAATGCATTGAAATGAAAAACACAGATACATAGTTGAAAAAGATAAAAAAAGATAGCCCGTGACGGGAATATAACCTCGGTTTGTGACGTCACGGGCCCCGGCGCTTTCCACTAGGCTATCGGGCCTTGTGTGTATGATGAACATTAAGAAGTAGACTTAAACTGTTCTGATTAATCTGTTTGAGAATGCATTGAAATGAAAAACACAGATACATATTTGAAAAAAGATTAAAAAAAGATAGCCCATGACAGGAATCGAACCTCGGTCCGTTACGTCACGGGCCCAGGTGCTTTCCACTAGGCTATCGGGCCTTGTGTATATGATGAACATTTAGAAGTAGACTTAAACTGTTCTGATTAATCTGTTTGAGAATGCATTGAAATGAAAAACACAGATACATATTTGAAAAAAGATAAAAAAAGATAGCCCATGACGGGTCGAACCTCGGTCCGTGACGTCACGGGCACCGGCGCTTTCCACTAGGCTATCGGGCCTTGTGTATAGATGAACATTAAGAAGTAGACTTAAACTGTTCTGATTAATCTGTTTAAGAATGCATTGAAATGAAAAACACAGATACATATTTGAAAAAAGATAAAAAAAGATAGCCCATGACGGGAATCGAACCTCGGTCCGTGACATCACAGGCCGCTGTGCTTTCCACTAGGCTATCGGGCCTTGTGTGTATGATGAACATTAAGAAGTAGACTTAAACTGTTCTGATTAATCTGTTTGAGAATGCATTGAAATGAAAAACACAGATACATAGTTGAAAAAGATAAAAAAAGATAGCCCATGACGGGAATATAACCTCGGTTCGTGACGTCACGGGCCCGGCGCTTTCCACTAGGCTATCGGGTCTTGTGTATATGATGTACATTAAGAAGTAGACTTAAACTGTTCTGATTAATCTGTTTGAGAATGCATTGAAATGAAAAACACAGATACATAGTTGAAAAAGATAAAAAAAGATAGCCCATGACGGGAATTTAACCACGGTTCGTGACATCACAGGCCTCTGTGCTTTCCACTAGGCTATCGGGCCTTGTGTATATGATGTACATTAAGAAGTAGACTTAAACTGATCTGATTAATCTGTTTGAGAATGCATTGGAATGAAAAACACAGATACATATTTGAAAAAAGATAAAAAAAGATAGCCCATGACGGGAATCGAACCTCGGTCCGTGACATCACAGGCCGCTGTGCTTTCCACTAGGCTATCGGGCCTTGTGTATAGATAAACATTAAGAAGTAGATTTAAACTGTTCTGATTAATCTGTTTGAGAATGCATTGAAATGAAAAACACAGATACATATTTGAAAAAAGATAAAAAAAGATAGCCCATGACGGGAATCGAACCTCGGTCCGTGACATCACAGGCTGCTGTGCTTTCCACTAGGCTATCGGGCCTTGTGTGTATGATGAACATTAAGAAGTAGACTTAAACTGTTCTGATTAATCTGTTTGAGAATGCATTGAAATGAAAAACACAGATACATAGTTGAAAAAGATAAAAAAAGATAGCCCATGACAGGAATATAACCTCGGTTTGTGACGTCACGGGCCCGGCGCTTTCCACTAGGCTATCGGGTCTTGTGTATATGATGTACATTAAGAAGTAGACTTAAAGTGTTCTGATTAATCTGTTTGAGAATGCATTGAAATGAAAAACACAGATACATAGTTGAAAAAGATAAAAAAAGATAGCCCATGACGGGAATTTAACCTCGGTTCGTGACATCACAGGCCGCTGTGCTTTCCACTAGGCTATCGGGCCTTGTGTATATGATGTACATTAAGAAGTAGACTTAAACTGATCTGATTAATCTGTTTGAGAATGCATTGAAATGAAAAACACAGATACATATTTGAAAAAAGATAAAAAAAGATAGCCCATGACGGGAATCGAACCTCGGTCCGTGACATCACAGGCCGCTGTGCTTTCCACTAGGCTATCGGGCCTTGTGTATAGATAAACATTAAGAAGTAGATTTAAACTGTTCTGATTAATCTGTTTGAGAATGCATTGAAATGAAAAACACAGATACATATTTGAAAAAAGATAAAAAAAGATAGCCCATGACGGGAATCGAACCTCGGTCCGTGACATCACAGGCTGCTGTGCTTTCCACTAGGCTATCGGGCCTTGTGTGTATGATGAACATTAAGAAGTAGACTTAAACTGTTCTGATTAATCTGTTTGAGAATGCATTGAAATGAAAAACACAGATACATATTTGAAAAAAGATAAAAAAAAGATAGCCCATGACGGGAATCGAACCTCGGTCCGTGACGTCACTGGCCCCGGTGCTTTCCACTAGGCTATCGGGCCTTGTTTATATGATAAAAATTAAGAAGTGTACATTAACACAAATGTTTATAAATGAGGGCATAGGTAAGACTGGTCACTCTATTCTGGTTTGGATTCATTTGATTCTTGTTGAAAAATATCACTTTTATGTAGACTCATATGATGTTCATGAATATGTCACCTCGATTAAACATATTTATATGCCTTCTTAATACTTCCATGTTTAAATTAGAGGATTCTGGCAAATTGTCCATTATATATATGGCAAAGAAGAAGATGACGAATGTTCAGAGAAAAGGTAAATAACTGTGTAAAGTAGATACATTGTAGATGTAACACGGCACAGGGGATCGAAGTTATGGTAGTCTTACATCTATCTATAAATGGAGAAGGGAGGACACTTACGAAATTTAAAATTGAATTTTCTCCCATTTCCCTGTGCTGAACCTGCTTGGAAAGGTATGGAATTGTGTGTGGGGTTTTAATCTATGACTTGATGAAGTTAGTTTTGCCGATCAATTGCCTAGGTTTGACAAAAACTTTGATAAAGCGAGTATTCTGAGATGCTGACAACAGTTTGGTAGTCTGATTTCCGGTTAAAACCGCACTGAATACGAAGGTGAGTTCTCATTGGTCAATCCAATATGCTTTATGTTCCCGAATATAGGTCAGTCTTATTTACAACTTGATAGACCAATCAGAACTCACCTTTATATTCAGTGCGGTTCAAACCGGAAATTAGTTTAACTCATGAAAGTAGGGATGTTTTTTTTATAAGACTCTATGATTTGCATTCGCATTATCATTACAAATAGTTTTATCAAGAAATATTAGACACATAGTCAGGGCTATTGTGATTTATGATTTCCTTCCTTGGAAGAGAATCAAGCCCAAAGCGATGAATGACCATTATCAAAAGTCTGCGAAATTAATACCTCCACCACAGAGGCCACTCAGATTTGTCTTGTCCGTCACTATATGAACCCCCTTTTCTTGTATGTAATGACAAAGTACAATAACAGCATGTATGCTTTTGAAACACAATGCATACGACATTAAATAATTTTCCGTGTTAAAAGTTCGTTCAGAATCTAACACTTAGCCTTTCGTGTCAACAGATTTAAATCATTTGTTGGAATGATCAACATAAATTTGGACGAGACGAAAGTGGTCATGGCAAACTCGAACAAAACGTTGTTTGGACAAGACAATGACAAACTCGGGCGAGACATCGTTGGAAAAGACATTAAGAATAGAAAGTAGAAACAAACTTGGGCGAGACAATATTGAACACTTCAGTGGAAGGACCGCTTTAACCCTTTCCCAAACGACAAATTTTCAACTGTCCAAAATTGAAACAATTTGCAGACGACGTTTCAAAATTTGATGAAATTGAAAAAAAATCTTCTGATAGGGCAGAAAACATTGTGGGAAAAGGAAAAATTACTTGTTATGAGCAATTTCTCCTTTTCCCACATTTTTTTTCTAAAGTTGTCTGCAACAAAGTGATCAAAGGTCGTTTGGGAAAGAGTTAAAAGACTTGAATGGACAGTAATTATCGTGGGGGATGAACATGGATGGATAGCATCTATTCGTCTCTCCTTTTGTTGATATAACCAAAGAGGAGGCCGTCTTATCTTCGTTTTAACGTATAAAACAAAATAATGAGGGTTCATATAGAAGCCAGGGCTATCTGTTCGTACATTAGCCGGTGCCAAAAATTGATGCTTTATAGACTATCCATACATTATCCTTAGCCAACCCCGTTGAGGATTTTATATATTTCTTTATTTTTCTGATGAACAAAGAATGGACCATTTTCTTTTTCGTTTCAACCTGTAAAACAGAATAAAATGAGAATGAGGGTTCATATAGAAACCGATGCCATCTGTTCGTACATTGGCCGGTGCCACTAATTACAGCTTTATATCTTATTCGTATATTATCCGTTGCCACCCCCATTGAGGATTTTTATATTTTTCTTTTAATTACAGACATTAAATATGACAATAAAACGTGGCATGCATGGATCTTTATTTTTCTGATGAATTATATTTCGGAAAAGAACATAATCTCTTTTAAATCAGACAAAAGACTATATTTTCATCGATGTGTCTACAATGAGGACTCGCATGCGGCCAACTTGTTTTCTTTAAAGTGGATTAAATAAAATGTTATGAGACAAGACAAAATACATACGTTATACAAAATAGTTTATATTGTTCCGTGATACACGTCATTTTAATAAATCATTTCTCTTTTTCGTTATATTTTTCTTTTTCCCGGTCCATCTTCATGTTGTTCTTTGTTTACAAACGTTTAGAAACTGTTGCTTGTACGTATAGAAGCATGCAATGCAAGATACTACGCATAGAAGCCGTTTTGATTAACCACCGTGTGTAATGTGTGAGACAAATATTGAGACCTGGTGTGTGTATGGGTGTGTGGGTGGGTGGGGGTGGGTGTGTGGATGTATGATGCTGAATCCACATGATTCTGATAACAACCAAAAATTCTTAAAATCACAAGACTCTACTACATATCTTTTGAGTGTTGAAAAACAATAAAATGTATGTCATGTTTTCTTATGAAAATTATTTGTCCTACTCATACATAGGCTGGCTAGATTACTGGTCTAAGTCTTAAATTGATTACTGAACTTAGAAGGATATGACAAGTTGTCTGAGGACTTTTTCTATAATTGATTGTGCTAAAAGGGAGAAATTGCTCTTTAAAAAATCTTCTTTCTACAACTGAATTTCAAAATTGTAATTGAATTGCCAAAACAGCGCTCTTTTCCAACATTACATTCTTAGCTTTGATGGAGCCATTTGAACAATGATTTGGGCGACAGTGGTGCAGTGGTAGAGCGTTGCTCCCTTGTACCAGGGTCCAAGACTCGATCCTTGTTAGCGGCATGGTGAGAATTGCTGGGAATAGCCCACATATTATTCCCACATATTTGCACAAGAACTGTTGTAATATTCAAACATGGAGAGTGAGTTTAATAAGCTGCAAGCTTCCATACAATCAATTTGAATCAATAAGTTTAAACTAAGCTGTTTGAAAAAAATTCAGATTTGCAATGGCTTTGAATTTTTGACAATTGCACTTGAAATTTGTTTTAGAATGAGATTTTGTTTTAGAATTTGATATCAGTGTTAAAATAGGGTTGACTATTAATGAAAGAAGCTGAGGTAGGACTATTGGTCAGCTTAAAAAAGTCAGTTATGACATACTCAAGTCAGTTTGTTCCAAGAACTGTTGAAACTTTGTGAAGATTATTAACAATACCATTCCAAAGAAAACAATGTTTCCCCTTAACCCTTACAATACTTGGTAATTTTCTAAAAATAAATTTTTGTGACATCTGCTTTTCAAAACCTTAAATATCTGCATAATTTTGATGAAAAAGATACTCTGAGTAGCAAACAGGTTAGATTGGAGCCTGGCCTAGATCTAACCTGTTTGCAAAAGGATGAAGTCGGTTCCATCACTGTAAGGGTTTAAACTTTGATTTAACAATGCACTTTATAACTTAAAATATTATGAGCTGTTTTCAAGCATGCAAGGATTTCATTCTGTGACCAGGATTTGAACCCAGAACTCTTCCTATGAGTAGGAAGTGTTTTATCATTTAAACTATCACAGCTGATTGATGTTGATTTGCTTGCCTTAAGTTAAATCATAGGTCTGGATAGGCCTTAAGAAAGTGCATTCAAACCCTTACAAACTCAAGTCAGTATCCAGTGTTAACAGAGTCTGGCTGACCTGTTTGTAACATCTGTTGCTGTAAGCCTGATATTAAGGTTTATGATAATTTTAGAAGTAGCTTTAGTGGGACTGTCAGCCAACCTCAAGGATAGTCAGTAATGACGTCCTTGAGTCTGTTTCCAGTGTCGCCAGGGTCATTGTAGACCCATACGTGGAGGCCAGTCCCGTGACACCAAAAATAAGGTTTATCAGTCCATAGTGCCATAATCGAATCACCACAGCCACACAGTAAATGTGCGAGAGAAAGAGTAAAAGAGTCTGAAATCTTTCTCTACCCTATGATCCCTAACGCGTGCATGTTTGAGACTCTCGCACTACAGGATCGAGGGTAAGTGGTGAAACGGGCACATTAAACCTTTGTAATGGGAGCAAGTATTATGTTTTGTAGGTTCGAATCATTCCAGCACCGCATTGACCAGCGCGTAGGTTTCGAATCATTCCGGCGCCGCATTGACCAGCGTGTAGGTTTGAATCATTCCAGTGTTACATTAACCAGCATGTAGATTTGAATCATTCTGGCGCCGCATTGACCAGCATGTAGGTTTGAATCATTCCAGCGCCGCATTAATCAGGTTATAGGTTCGAATCATTCCGGCGCCACATTGTTCAGGCTTTATATAAAACTCTAAGATCAAAAGACAAATAGCTTTAAAAAAAATGCTGTTGTTGAAGTCCTCGCTAACTAATCAGATATCCCTGAGGCGGAATTCACTCAGGTCTTGATGTCACGTTGTAGGTCAATTTCAATCTATTGTTGACTTCTAAAATTTAAAATCTATGTCAGAGCATTTTCTGGCTAAGGGTTAGTGCAAAAAGAGATATTATTAATTCGAAAAAATTAATTGTCCAAGACACACTTATACATGGAAACAAAATTTTAATAAAATGCAAACAATCATTGTAACTATTCATTTATGTCTAGTGTTCATATCATATGGCTGCTGAAGAATTTTGATACCAATAGATTCAATGATTAATAGGTGAAGTTCCCTTCATAAAGAAACCCTGTTCCTGGTCACTGTATATTAATGAGATAAATGGAAATCAGAGCTTTCCGTATAGTTTGTGATAGCAGTAATTAGCAATCTTAAGAATTATATGAATTTTATGAAGCTTAATCAATACCAAAGTTGCTTTGAATGTATCTTTTGTAAATCATAACTACATGTACTAATTAGTAGCTTTAAATAAAATTGGAAAATCAGTAATGATTAGACATAGGCAACATTTCCAGAAAAGCAGAATCATGAGGGTTGAGGTTTTTTCATATAGACTTTAAACCCTGTTCCTGATACTGAAAAATGTATATAACAAAGAGAAACTCATTCTTTCAGTTTACTGCATGCTAGCAGATCATTGTAAAGATTCCAAAGTAACAAATAATAAAATGCTTTTCTTTAAGGTTGTGTTGCATATGCACATGTACATTACTGAATGTTAATCCTATTGAGCTAACAACAGCATTTTGATAGAGGAAATTTCCATTAATTCTGTAGAGTCTCCGTTCCTGGCCTGTATAAAAAAAAAAATTATTAATGGAAATCCCTACTTTCAATAAACTGAATGTTAGCAATTCAATATAGTGTACAGAAAGAGTTAAATAAACAGATGTACACAATGTTTGATGTAAATGCATTAAAATATTCTTTTCCTGGAATGATAAAAGATATTTCTGCTAATACAACTAACTACAGCATCATGAACACTAAAATTTCATTTGCAAAATAAAACCCTGTTCCTGGTCACAAAATAAATCAGAATGTCAGTTTTCACTACACTGAATATGCAGAAGATGTTTGATTTTTTTCCTCTGCATGTCATATTTGTATAAATGGCCACCATAGATATGAAACGACTAAACATCAATATATTTGAAATTTTGAATTGAAAAGATTATCAAATCAGGATCAGGAGGGGGAAAACAATAGCTGGATCCCAAATGCCCATACCCTGCCTTACTAATGCTCTTCCATGGAGGTAAAGATTTAAGTGAACTTGGATAAATTCATCACCTTTGATTTGTCTATTGATTTTATTTCCATTCGAAAATCACTTTTGATGTTTATTCAAAAACTGATACAAATGTTGCAGCTTTCCCTTGGACCAAGTCAAAATAGTTTACCAGTCTGTTGTCATTCTATCAGTCTGTAGTCAGGTCTTTTTTCCTCCTTATTGGTACAAACTAAGGTCTGTAATAATGAAACAGAGACAGGTGTGTGTACATTGTCAGTCTGTAGCCAGGTCTTTCCCTCCTTATTGATAAAAACTAAGGTCTGTAATAATGAAACAGAGACAGGTATGTGTACATTGTCAGTCTGTAGTCAGGTATTTTCCTCCTTATTGGTACAAACAAAGGTATGTAATAATGAAACAGAGACAGGTGTGTGTACATAGTCAGTCTGTAGTCAGGTCTTTCCCTCCTTATTGGTACAAACTAAGGTCTGTAATAATGAAACATAGACAGGTGTGTGTATGGCCTCAAGGGGTCTCTATGAAGCAAGTTCCGGCAACTTACACTTATCAAAGTCCATTCTGCTACCTGAATACATAACCAGTAGTTCGTGTTGAATGTCGATCAATGAAGACTCATATTATACCTATCTACAAAGTTTAATGCTTTTAGGAACCTCAAGTTATTTGGCACATTCACTAAGTCCATAAACTGCCATTTACATATCTTCAGTTACTATTGTTGGTGATGAAATAACGCTGATCAATTGAAGAGTTCTCTTCATCTGCTGCATTTGGAATTTGCCATCAGAGGAAATTCCTTATTTAAGATTCAGTGATTCAAGCCTGCCACTTATCAATTACTAGTCAACATTGCTATTGCCTGAGCTATTTTGGTTTGGTTGTCAAGTTAAAGATACCTATATCTGAGGACTTCTGGTTTACCTTATATGTGATGTAGACTAGCCATTCTTTACACCTCCATCTGAAAAATATCTTTAAAAAAGTTATGTATTAATTTATGTGCATGTTGTAAAGTCAATTGTATGGTATGAGGGTGGATACATATAAGCTCATTCTTAAGTCATACAAAAGATCAAACAACAATTGAAGTCACAGCTTATTTCCATGGCACACTTTGTTCAGTAAATGGGAAAAGAGTTCAAGATTGGAAAATGTTAATATGTTTAATAGCTACAATTTCACCAAAAGATAGTTAAAGCATCTTAAAACACACTTCAAATAAAAATAAATCGAGCTTGTCACCAAAAACTAGAATAAAGCACACCAATAATTCCTCCATCACACATTTCCACCTAACGCCACAATTTCTCTTTTTGCCACAATGTGTTAAGGAGCAGACGACTTTCATAACACATTTTGGCAAAAGGAGAACTTGCTTGTAACAAGCAATTTCTGCTCTTGCCATAATGCTTTTTCAATCTATTCACATATCACAAAGGAGAACTGAAAGGTTTTGCACATGTTTAAAAAGCTTTTCTAAAGTCGTCTGCTTCAAGTAAAACTAAAAGTCGTATGCAGGTGGTAAAGAGTTAAGTTGATCTCAGTTTTCATCATTGGTACATGTGATAGCAGAAAATAACTTAGGGAAATTACTCTGTTTCTTAAAATAATTCAAACTTGTTGTCAACATAAATTTTCTCATAATAGAAAATATAATATGGATGAAAAGTCAAATCTTCTTTGGCAAGATGAATATTTGCCTTTCACATATTGGAAGATAAATCAAATGATAACAAATGTTTATGGCATAGATACCTTCATGTTGGATTTTGATACGAGGTAACATTGCTGTATGGCTTTCTTCTTCTAAAACTGCATCTGAAAAATAGTATTAAACAATGTAAAAAACATATAGGTAAAGCTTTTTGATAGTACAACATTTCAACTTACTGAAACAATGATATGGTTTATTGGTTTGATCAGATTAAAGTAAAACAATTAAAGCATTCAGCATGCAGAGAATATTGATTGATGTTAGTGGGATAGTTTGTTATGTAAGGGCACATACAGACAAATACTGAACCAACACAGTTTTCACATAATGAGAAATAGCTCTTATGGATCACTTCAAGTTTCCTTCTATCACAATGGCCTTCATCCAAATTATAGAGAAATAGAGAAATGATTCAAAGCAAACAAAGGATTCCCTTTGAAATATTGAGTAAAAATCTATTTAGCTTACCATATTGTCTTAATCAACATAAGGGATGTGTCTCTTGGATTCATTTCTTACTGTCTTTCTTTCTCGTCAAGTCGTTGAAACACTACATAATAACGAAAACAACACAGTATTATAGAATATGACCACTTGAAAGACACATATTTAATTCTCAGTAGAAATTAATTTACTATACTTCAAAGTCAATTAAAAATAGTTTTGGAAATAATCCTGAGGTGATTGTTGGCTATGGTACAATCAAGTCCTCAGACTACAATTCACACTTGTATGTTTTATGTATTTATAAGAGAAGTGAGTTGTATGGTAAATGGCAATACTTACACTAGGAACAGTTCACAATTATGAGCATTGCCCAACATTGTCCAACATTGTTCTACACTAACTAGTCTACATGTACAGGTCTGTTTGTTAAAAATCCGATGTATTGAATTCACTGCGAGATTTTGCAATGAAAGAAAACTTCAACATGTATTATTATTAATATTGCTTTCCGAACCACTACAGAAATAAAGGTGTGTATAGTCTAGTGAGTTAACTGGCGGGAAAATCAAGTTCAAATGAGAATGAAAATAAACGATCTATGTTTTATCGTTGAAATCACTTTAGTTTAATTAAAGTTTTTCATATGTATCTGTCCAATCAACTATACCATAAACAAGTTATATTTACTTACATATATAAGTGTCCGAGACGTCGTCCTTCCTCAACATTTTCAACTCCCATTAAAGTATTACACTAAAGCCATTTATACGCACAAATACCCGCTTATACCAGCTAATCACGTGGACTAATCAGAGGATCGTGACCAGCATGCTCTGGGCTAATTAAGATAAAAATAGATTTTGCGTCGTCTGCTTTCCACAACCTTACATATCTGCTCAATTTTGATGAGAAAAGATACCCAGAGTAGCAAACAAGTTAGATCGCAGGCCAGCCGACAATTTATTTGGCGGCTGGCCTGGATCAAACCTGTTTGCTCAAACATGATGTTGGTACCAGCCCAATAAGGGTTAATTCAGATATCGTGTGCTTTTAAAGGTAATTTAGATTCTAAAACTCACTTCTGTCATTGACATGAATATCTGCGTCTCTTCATTTATATATGTACGATATAATGAGTTGAAAACGCATAAAACCTTCAGATAGAGTCGAACAAAATTATTATCATCGACAACATATTCACTGCGACGTAAATATATAGAGAATAGATGGTTGGTGTCGTGAATCGGAAATGTTATCGGACAAGGCTTGGAAATATTATCCGGTGAGCCGAAGGATAATAATCCGAAGCCGAGCCCGATAACTTTTCCCATTCTAAGACACCAAACCATCTATTCTATTTATCCTGTTCAGGTGCGGATACAGGAATTTTAGTTAGGGGGGGCGTAAACTCGGCCTTTAATCCTTTGCCAAAACTTTCGACTGTTCCAAATTGAAAGAGTTTGAAGACGACATTTCAGAATGTGATGATAATAATCTTCTGATAGGGCATAAAACAATGTGGGAAAAGGACTTTTTCCCACAATGATTTCCGTAGTCATCTGCAACAAATTGGTCAAATGTTGTTATTGATTGGCGAAGAGTTAAACATGGAGCAACGCCCTGCTAGGGGGTTCCCCTGACGGAAATCGATTTTATGCTGTTTTGAAAGCCTTTAAACGAACTCTCCTGAGTTAAAGCTCCTCTCTATAGTCGAGATAAGATACTGCTAAATTGGATCAAATCAATTAATTCACATGGGTATTGAAGGAAAAAGTGAACCTTGTTGTACACTGACCACTTGCTATTCAATAAAAGTAGAATATTAAATGAAAATTAGGCTGTCGTTGGTATGACTTTCTGGCCTTGTATGTTTTGAAGTAAAGTTTTATTGGAATTACATTCCCATTGATGAAGAGCGCTTTTGTTTATTTTATAAACATACAAAAATGATCATAAGATTGTATTATATAGGCTACTAACTAGAACTTCAAGTTGAACACCAGAAAATAGGCCTATCATGTAGACGTAAAAAGGCAGTGGTCAACATCGTATGTTCCACCTTGTGATAAAGTTGACATTTGACATTTTTAAAAATTGTGTATTATAGGAAAATACTAAGATCCATATTCCAAGCATTAAAGTGACTCAATATCAGACTTTCATGCAATCATGTTAGCAACAAACAGGTGTCTAAACGTGAAGAGTCTTTTCACCAACGGCGTCTCTGGTGTTGCTGTTGATTAATAAATTAAGGATCAACACTTTTTGTAAACTCAGATTCCTTTGGGGGAAAACCGATTTTCATAGCCTTTAATTATCTAAAATAATAAAGACCTAAGGTCAAGTTCAGATGCCTGCTTAAGTCGTGGGAATGATAAGGCTAAGCCTACATATCTATGATGGATTGAACAGTGTTTCTTTCAAGCAAGGCTTCACACGACAAACTGTAGGTATGGGCTGCATTTAATGAACCCTTGCATCGCATTTTTTCTGCTGTCCCCATTAACGGGAGGTTGCTGTTTCGTTTTTAATGGAAAGTTCATCGCAATAATGCAAACTTATTTCGAGACAGAGGACCTTGTCGCAACTTTCATCGGTTCATCGGAAAGAAACTGAGTGGGGGCGGG
Organism: Cerastoderma edule; assembly: GCA_947846245.1. Classification (NCBI taxonomy): domain Eukaryota; kingdom Metazoa; phylum Mollusca; class Bivalvia; order Cardiida; family Cardiidae; genus Cerastoderma; species Cerastoderma edule. The sequence goes on along the minus strand of OX401411.1, from coordinate 12,386,203 downwards.
ACAAAAATACACAAATATGAAAAAAATATTTCATCAGCTTAAAATCCAACCGAGTAGTTTTCAGTTAATAAGCCTGTGTGCACAACCTCTAATTCAAGCAGACATGACGTTGTTAGTACTTTCACTTTGTACTTGGAATAAAAACGCACGCTGCAAAATTGGAAAATCATTTATTCAGGGTTCGTAAAACTTTGATATGAATCTAATACACACAAACACGGTTTTCCCTACTAAGTCTTTTCGAGTGACCAAATAGTTACGTGACCAACGCCCACTGAAATCGCATTGCGTACATAAGGTTGTCTATGAAAGATTTCTTCTATGACAGCCAAAGAAACAAAGAAATGATATAGACAATTATAAAATTTAATCAAATTTCTACCATAATACAGATCTTTTTTCATCTTTCATTGAAATAACATCATAATTGTTGCATTAATTATTGTACCGTGATACGTCGTAGTTACCGAGACTGACATTTACAAGACGGCGGGTTTTGCATTTAGGGACGCATTTAGTCCAAAAGCGCTTCTTAGTTCCTAAAGTATATTCACCGAATATGTATTTACAACACGGCCTCTTAGTTTGAACAAAGAGCTTATAAAAATTAAAAGGTCTTTGGTTTGAGTCAATCAAAACTTGCTCTTACAAATAAAGAATTTCCACTGACTCTCATGTGACTTTGCATTTGCTTGTTTGAATTAAAAAGGATACTACAGGTAGATTTATAATTCATGACATCGTAAGAAAACTCAATTATCATAGAAATCTTCTTACCCTTTGGGCCACAGTTGAATTTGATTTCTTTTAATTGAAATACCTCCATCTTCGAAGCACCAACCTGTTTAGTTTACAAACATAACAATATTGCTGATTTTCATTTTATTGCATTGGCACCAAATTTCGTTGTAGTTTTCTGCCATTATATATGCAACTTTAAGTGCTTCTGACAAAACACGTTCTCTGGATTATTTAGAGCCTTATGACATGGCACAGTCATGATACTATCATTTTTTATTAACCCTATTTCCCGTATGGATTTGTGACTTATTTAATTTGCAATGCAAGAGCAATTAATATTTAAGAAACAACCATTTACCTCTGATATACGTTATAAACAATTGTAATAATGGAGTTATTTCGCCGCATTGGTTTTAAAAGTCATTTGTGAGAGGTGCGGTAACGTGTGGTACAATGGGGTAATGGGTTAATATTCACATTGATTAATATTTCCGCACAGATTAAACGTATGTAAAGCGCTGACAATGCTATAACTTGAAATCCTCTAGAGACAGGACATCAAAATTCATCGAAATCTCGGCACCGAAAGGTGTCCGAATGCCGTATGCTTGAGACACAGATCATTTTGGTAGTTTCAAATATCAGATATCTTGTAATGTTTTCTTTTATAATTCATCAAGATAGCATAATCAAAAAACAAATCAAAGAATCATGAATTTTGTTTCCATTGTTTTATAATCATAATTAAAAAAAAGCATTTAGGTCTGATCAGCAACTTTTCGACATGTACGCAGTCAGTCAGAAGATTATTGGTCAATAATGATGTAGAGGGCTCTGTCAGCATTCAAACAGAAATGAATTAAAATTATAACATTAAGTTCATTGCAAATTAAGCACTTAACCTTCTTTTTCAATCATAGTAGCACAAGATTTCTTTTAAAGTTTAATTTCTCGTTCTTTAAGTGTTGGTTAGGTTTGTGTAAGAAGCTGACAAGTGCTTTGCTGACCAAGGTATTTTTAATGACCCCCGCTGACTGACTGATAAGAACTGATAAGCCATAAACAGCTCCTTATAACCACAACAATGTAGAAAAAGAGGTAATTCAGAAAAAAAAAGCTGGCTCTACCAAATTCATGCAGATTTTTATTCTTCATTCCTTAAATCTTGAAAGTTTAATTTGAAAAAAATTGAATTTTTTCCTAACATGGTTTTGTGAAAAAAAATCTTGACTAAATGTCATGCATTTTTTATTTATTTGAACAAAATGTGTTGATGTTTTTGGTTAAAGTATCACTGTTATTTTAAGGTATCTCATATTTTTTCCCCATTTTTATACATACAATTGATTTAATTTGCATCTATTTTAAGAAATTAAAGTGGTATATATTTTGTCAACACTGTAATACCATCATTAGAAAAAAAAGAAAAATTGTTGGATTTGGCAATGTGTTGACATGAATGCAGTCAGTCAGCGGAACTGGCCAGCAAAGATGGAGAAGGGCTCTTGCAGCATTCAAACAAAATTAAATTAATAGTAAACAGAAGATTAATGCAAAACAAGCACTTTAAAAACCCTTTTCTTTATTCGAGTAAAACACATATATTTTACCAATTCCTTTTTTGTATTAGGACAAGATTATGTGTTGCATTATTCAATGGTCTTAAAAACATACCAATGTTTTGCTGACCACATTAATTTTGCTGACCCCTTTCAAAGATCTAATAAACAGTCTTTTTGTTAGGTCTTTGCCCCCATTGACTGACTGATAAGAATTCATATGCAATAAACAGCTTCTCAAATCAAAACGATACAAAAAGAAGTAGCTGGCTTCATCATAGTCCAAATGCCTCAGGATAATAAGTTTTCTTTTCGGTGATCTGTCTTTTCATTCCCAATTTTTTTATTTAAATCCATTTTTTTTTGTATTCATTGAAGGGCCGTAGCTGGACTGTTTTTAATGATACGCACAATCGACATAATGGAGGGGGGGTTCGGGGGTCCTCCCCCGAAAAAAAAATAAAAAAAAAGACGGCAAATGGTGCATTCTAGATGTATTTATTATGTCTTATTATTCCAAATATATGCTTATATAATTGGTCGGAGTTGAAGAAAAATCGAGCGAAAACTGGTCAAACATGTCACTCTAGTATAATAAAAGTTAAACATGATATTTTGTGTAAACAAATGACGATCTCTAGATGTAATATGATTTTTGATGCAAATAATGTTTATTTCAATCATGTTACTATATTACTGTTTATCCCTGATTACATCAAATTTAGTATAAAAGGGAAACACAATTAGACTCATAAGAAATTCAAAAAATAAATAGTTTCCTATTTCTGTGTGCATTTTCAAGCCGATTTTGCTGCATTAGCAAAATATGTTTATACAGGTGTTAAATCCAAAAACAAATAACTATGAAATATCAAAACGGTCAGCTGATCATAATCATTATTATAATGATATTCACTTTATTGGAAATAAAAAGTATCATATTTTTCAAACATAGAGAAGACATAATACTCACAAACGTTGTCCTTCTTTTGTGACATAGTGTAAGTGACCAAGTGTAACTTATAAGGTATGTGTGTACACGGTCGTACATGTGAAATAAATTTACTGAACATGTATCAAGCTAGAATCCATCTAAACATTGAATATTAGAGAAAGCCGCCTCTCCTTTCTTCTGGCAAACGTATCCACCACCGCTTCTGAGTCAATCTCTCTCTCCCTGTAGATGTTGAGGAGACCTAGGCCAGACAGTCTCTTTGTTGTCATGGTGCTTCTGAGGTACGTCTTTACCCTTCGCATTGTGCTGAATGATCTTTCAGCCGAGGCTGTCGACACCGGCATTGCGAGAAGAAGGGAGAAGCAGGCATGGACATTGGGGTACAGCTCTCTATTGATCTGCGACAGCGCCGTTTGGAGACAGTCGGTTGGGTTTTCTGACGTCTGACAGCAGGCCTTCCATCGCCGCACCTCACTCAGGAACTGGTCAATGTCCGCCGTCAGGTCCGATGCACATGCCGCGTGAATCTTTCGTATGACCTGTGGTAAAAAGATTGTGATTGTTACATTACCGCATTTGCACTGTCGTAATCAACTTATATTCCAAATTTAAGACATACAAATAAGATGCGTTTCACATTATTTTAGAATCATATTTGAATAAAAAAAATGTTACCACTGACTAGCATTCAAAGGAGTGTTATTCGATTATGTTTGCGATCTCAAAATTTATCTTTGATAATAATAATTTGATAAAGGACATGAGCATCATGCTAATTTCATATGTAGGTATTTCAAAAAGAATATAACAATTACATTTGAATATGTCATATTTGCCTATGAAAAGTACCAAAGGTCCTAAAACTGATTGATCTAGTTCAATTTTAATCTAATGCTATGTATCATATACACACTTACGTTTATTCACAATAAATTGACCGACTAAGGCAATCAGATAATTTCAATAGCAGGCTTAAAAATGTTTTTACATCCGAGAAATGCAATATGATATTTAGGTAAGTGTTAATTCCACTCTATGTACGCCTGTGATTTTTCTGATTATGTATCTTACATAAGAAACCTGTAGAGCTCCAAGTATGACAATGATTACACATTCGCGCACAGCTTTTTATGTAATATGAATTATCAGAGGAAGGGTTTTAGGTAATATACGTACATTATATTATATCTTTAATGATAAAATGAAAAATGACTTCCGAAGTGATGTGCATCAAAACAGCGTAACGCGATTCATTTGAACCTACCTCTTCATTAAGACTTGGTGCTTTCTTGGGTATCAGGTGCTGTACCTTGAACCTTTCTCCTTCTTGAAGCAGTCTGGTATCAAGTTCCCCGCACAGATGGTCAACGAATGGCAAGTACATGTTGACCCTCCAGAAATCTGTTACGGATTCTGCGGGAGCATTGGGTCTGTGCTGAGCCCTGCCCTGTATATTTCTTGGATACGAAGGCTCAATTCCAACGTCAGCTGCCAGATCAGTTGCCTTCTGGAACAAGGCGTCCCAAACCAGGGGATCATTTCTTTCATCCCTGATGAGTTTTAGCAATACACGCGCTTCCGTTACAGCCTCGTTCAGGTCGCAGGACTTCCGTTGTAACAGTTGTGACAAGGGCACACAAGCCGACAATATGTGTTCAGCAGCTACAAGGGTAATGATGAAGTCGAAACGTAATATGGCGTTTCTATGGCACCCTGCCTTACTGTCACCTCCTGTCGACAACTGATGTAACGCCGTGTCCAGAGTCCTGAATGATGACAGAAATGTGTTGAGTGCGTCAGCACGAGCCGCCCATCTAGTTTCGCATAATGATTGCAGTTTTGTGCGTCTTTCCATTTCTTGACGACTTGCTGGGTCATTAGCCAAGGACTCTTGAAAACAAAGGAGCCTCTTCCCTGAATAGTTGAACGCAAAGGCGATCTTCTGTACTTTGTCCATCATCGTACGCATAAAGGGCTGTTTAGAGGCGTGAATAATTGCGAGATTGAGACAGTGTGCCTTGCAGTGGGTGTAAGCGGCCTCCGGAACAATCTGCTTGATTCTGGCTTGAACGCCATTCAGCCTGCCAGACATATTTGCGGCCCCGTCATACCCTTGTCCTCGCATTCGGTTGATGTTAATACCATTTTCTCGAAGTTGTTCGAGAAATGATCTGGACAAAGCTTCACCGGTTGTACTTTCGCATTCTGCAAAACACAGAAAATCTTCCCTCATTGAGCTTGATTCCTGATCAAAGTAGCGGAGACAAAGGGCCATTTGTTCAATGGTAGCCACATCTGTAGCTTCGTCAGCAATAAAACCGAAGCAAAATGCGTTGTTGCATTTGTTAACAGTTTCTTTCTGCAAAAAGCAACCGCATGTTTCTATTAATTCATTTTGAATGTCAGGCGATGTATACATTGTTCTCGGGTCACCATTCTTTAAGTGTTCAGCCATAATAGGGTTGTACTTGGCCTGATACTTAAGCAAGCTGATGAAATTGCTCTTTTCGTCATCAGTACCACGGAATGACAGACCTTGTTTCCCAAGTTGAATCACAGTGTCAACAATTCCTACCAAAATCTTTCTGTTCTTCTCGACCAACTGGTTGAAGGAGGACGACATAGAGCAGATAATGTTTTTCGCCTCACCACGCATCACAGACAAGAATGTTTCTGCGGCTTCTGTGGACGAGATGTGGCTACCGGACTTGTCGTGATTCTTCGGTATCTGAAAACATAAATTATATAATTATATGGTAGTTTTTATATTTGGCAGTTATAATTTATTTTGATATTAATCTTTTTAAATAACTGCGTGACAGTGAAGTAGATTTTCTAAATTTATATTGTATATGCAATGCTCGTCTGCATTTACCTTGGTAACATTGCTCCAATCCGTCAACGGTTGGCCAATTAGATTCTTGTTCTTGTCATCTCTTGGTGCAAACAGATTGCATGGCGCACAGAAGACACCATCAGTAGATATGGAATTTCGAAGCCAGGGATATGTAGCAAAATAGTGGGCCTGTAGTTTTCTGTACACAAAAACTCAACATACCTGTTAGGAAATGTAAACTTGTGTGCATGGGCCCAGTGATTCTCTAATATATCTTTACGTGCATTGTCATCCAAACGACCGCTGGCACCAAACACGTCTATGTGTTTTGGCTCTATAAAATCTGTCCCGTCGGCCATTATTCAAAATAAGACCGCCTCGTAAACATCTCATTCGGAACAAAATGATTTATAACGATGCAGTGCCATTCGGAACACCTCGGCCATTTCTTAAAATAACCTCGGAGGTAATGGGGAGCCATTTTTGAAAGTAGGTCAGCAACGAAGGGCATGTCCGTTTGCAATCGTATCTACTCGGAAATCCCGGGGATTGCCGAAAAGAGCCGATTGACAAAATATGAAACAAAGATGTGTTGATATGATCATCTTTAATGAAAAGGGTAATAAAAACCTTCACTTGTGATACATAACCAATTTGTGTGTATCTAAATACATATTTAGTGCCTGTGGGTGCATTTTGCGTTATCCGCCGGAAATAAGGCGAATTACCCCAGGATTTCTGGTGTATTCATGTACTGCTTACGAGCAATCGGAACTACTCGGGTATTTCCGTGAGCTGTGAAATACACCTCGGATATAAGTGTAGGGTTACAATTTTTCGGGTAATTCGGCATCCGCCAATTAACACATTTTCTAAGCGTGCACGTTAAGTAGTTCAATGTGTTTGGAAGCGTTGGACATCCTTTTTAATCACTTTTGATCAGTAACTCATACCAAATGGCGAACTTGTTGTTGTGACATGTATACTTATTTCCTCAATCAAATTTAACAACTTTTTTTATTTTACATTCAAGATCTATTTTTAGAAACGAAAGAAAGTGACGTCATTCTCGCGGGAAGCAATATGGCGTCATCCCTATTATTTCAGAGGTGTTTTCTATTGGATAAACCCGATGTGTTCAGATTGGCTTACGAGGTATATCTACCGACTTGTTACGGGGATTGCCGAGTAGATACGATTTTCTGGTGTTATGTCTTATTAAAGTGAAGATCATAATATATAAGGTAATTAACAGCTTCAACTGCATGGCACTATGATCACGTCCAGGGTAGCATTTTACTAAGCATATTACGCTAAATATTTGTGTAAGTTCAAAACAAACTTTCCCTGATATCTATATTGAGGTAAGCAACATTGCAAAGTAATTCACCATTCGAATCGTCTGTACGATACGCTTCCAATGACATGTCACATTGCAATATCGTCGTTTCGTAAAACAGTACCCAGGATATCCGTTTCTATCTTTGCTAATGCTCTAGATGATAAAAGCACACGTTGCAGCTTTCAAGTCAGCTTAGGATATGGTTAGCACTGTATCTGTTGTGTACATGTTAGCCGACTTGTAGACGGAAACCGCCATCAAAGATTGGGACTTGAAAACAAGGCATGTGAATTTACTGACTTTTATGCCTTGTCATTGATCAGCACAAAGGCATACATGTACGTCTATGAAATTATTAAAAATCATGTCGATATTGCGACAATAGTTTTCTTGCCAGGCAGACGCGTCGACAAATGTTCAACGTGAAACAATTTCTACCGACTGGAAGGCTGAGGTCTGCTTTCCGAAACCTTAAATATCTGCCTAAATTGATGGGAAAATACTCAGAGTTGCAAACAGGTTAGATCACAGGCCAGCGGCAAATTTTCTTGGCCGCTGGCCTGGATCTAGCCTGTTTGCATAAGCATGAAATCAGTTCCTGCACTGAAACGGGTAAAATCTCCGAAATACATCGACAGCAGCTATAATTCAAAATATGGCTGTTTTAGTGGCGTGACAAATCCTGGCGTACGAAAAAAAATTCGACAATTTCTTGCGTATGCAGCTTAGGGAAACCGGCCCCAAGAACATGGATAGTATTCCATGAAGAGCAGGGTCCATCTTGTTACGCATTCACAGAAAAGACTGTATATACCACGGTGAAAAAAGGAAAAATTGGCTTCAAAAAGCAAATTCTCCTTTATTCAAATAAGTTCCAATTTGAAAACGATTAAAATGAATAAAATGAAGGCACGGGGGAAGAGCGAGAAGGCATTGAAAGAAAACAACAAACAATAGAGAATGGGGAAAAACTTCAAGAAAATGAATAAATAAGAAAATGAGTTTAATTTCAAAGACAATATCTCAAATGAAGTAAAAAATGCATTGGAGCAGTTGCAAAAATAAACAATCTCTTAAAGACGATTAAAGAAGAATGCTAAAATATGATAGTTGCAAATACATGTATCTCAAACCAGTTGAAATAAAGCCTGAATAAAGGCAGTCGTGTGTTATGTAGCTTTATTTACGTTCGCCAAAAAATTGTACGATTGAGGTCAAAAGAAAGGTCAAACCATGTCCCGCCTGGAGTATAACACATAGTACATGTAGCTTTATTTACGTTCGCAAACAACTGTACGTTTGAGGTCACAAGGAAGGTCAAACCAAGCCCCGTCTTGCGTATAAAACATAGTACATGAAGCTTTATTTACGTTCGCAAATAACTCTACAAATGTAGTAACAAGGATAGTCATACCACTTCCCATTATACGAATAGAAGGAACACATCTGGTTCCCTGGTTGGTTCTCTCCCCAGTTCGAAAAAGTAACTTCCGATCCGTCATCCCCCCCAGAACCATTCGTTCGTAACTTCACTTCGTTCAAGGCCTATCCAGAAACCTGTAAGAACCGTAAGAACCGGGTTTACGCAATTAATCCTTTACCAAACAATAACGGCATTTGACCCGTTTGATGCAGACGAATCTGGAAAACGTAGTGGGAAAGATACAGTTTTCCTTTCCCCACAACGATTTCTGTCATATCAGAGGATTGTTGTTCAATTTTCTCACATTTTGAAATGTCGTCTGAAAACCTTTTCAATTTGGGAAAGTCGAAAATTTGGCGTTTGGTAAAGGGTTAAAGAGGGATTTCTATCAACGTTTCTCTCTCTCTCTCTCTCTCTCTCTCTCTCTCTCTCTCTCTCTCTCTCTCTCTCTCTCTCTCTCTTTCTTTCTTTCTCTCTCTCTCTCTCTCTCTCTCTCTCTCTCTCTCTCTCTCTCTCTCTCTCTCTCTCTCTCTCTCTCTTTCTTTCTTTCTTTCAAACATGTACATCAAGACAAACTCACATTAAAAAAACATTTAAAACATTAATGTACTCAATACTAGATACCATGGTTGATAGTCTTGAGGTAGTCCATTTCGGCCTGAGAATTGACATGGACTGGATAACTACAGAGCCTTTGACAATACGCCTGAAATAAAATATGACACATTTCTAGATTGACATATAACCTTCATGATTGATGGCTAAATGTGCTGCGGCAGGTCGATTGATACGGGGTTACATTCATTATTTCATCAAATACACTGCGCAATCATTGTTTTTTAAACATCATATCGTCGATGTTGATCCTTTTCTCGCTTAATAATCAAAGTATGATGGTTGGTATCTAAGTGAATATAGACAGTGAGAGTAACCGGAAGAAAGTTTACCCCCTCTTTTAAAACGACCTACTGGGACACAAGGGAGGTGATAATGTGAAAATCTTTGTTTCTGGGGATAGAGCTACGCAATCGTTATCACTCAAGCCTAAATTTCCCGTGTTGGGTAACTTGTTACAAATTCAAGAGAATTATGAAACCTTCATGGTTTATGCTTTACCCATTACCAGACAAAAATGGCGTTTGATCAGTTTGTTGCAGACGACTCTAAAAAACATTGTGAGACAAGGAGCAAATGCTCTTAACGACAAAGTTCTCTTTTTCCCACAATGATTTCCGCACTATCAGAAGATTATTGTTCAATGTCATAACAATTTGAAATGTCGTCTGCAATCTCTTTCAATTTGGGAAAGTCAAAGATTTAGCGTTTGGTATAGGGTTAATTGCCCATGGTGGATTGATGCAGTTTCTAAAGAGTTGTGAACCGAAAGGAGGGTACGGGGAATGTAAAGAACAAGGGGGAGGGCAGAGGCATATCAGGAGCTTAAAGGAAATGGTATTGAAATTAAATTCCCGGGCATATGTGGAATAGAATTTAAAGAGGAGAGAAGCAGAGAAATGATGATCTTGAAATTGCGAATAGCAATCGGAAAGACAACAGTATGGATCCAAAGTGAACGAGAGAGTAAGCATGTAGGGAGCTGGAAGAAAATGATATTGAAATAGAATTCCGGGGAATATGAGAAATGGAAAGAGAAAGAGCGGAGAAGGAGAATAGGAGGATTGTGAAATTGCAAATAGCAAAAGGAAAGAGAAGAGTAGGGAGCAAAAGCGGAAGAGAAAATGCGTTGGAGATGAGACGGGACAACCAATGAGTAGGTGAGTAAGGTGGATGAAGAGTGAGTTGCTAACATGCTATGGGATGTGGTAGAATACGAGTAGAAATCTCATTTGGCCACAGGATGGGGAAGAGGAGGGTAGACAGTAGATGCAATGGGATTTGAATACACATACCTTTGCCTCCGTATACGGTAGGTATGAGTGGTGAAGCGTATAATACGATCCCTCGAATTACTCCCACTGAACACCACCTGCGAAGCGAAACAACAACAATTTACTAAACCAAGTATGAAAATATGTATCACTCTAGGAAAGAATCATCAGATCATCTTATCCATTACATGTACTTTATTTGCCACCAAATAAGTAAATGTGAGTTTATCACGTGACATTGGAGTTACTGTATCACAATTATGAGAACTTACTTTCTCAGTTTTATATCATCCATTTTTCCCACAATGTTTACCCCCTATCATAAAATTATTTTTCAATTTCCTCACATTTTGAAATGTCGTCTGCAAACTCTTTCAATTTGGAACAGTCGAGAATTTGGCGTTTGGTAAAGGGTTAGAGGGCTTTGGTACTCTGTCCTATCAATCAAACCCTTAACCTTTACCAAACACAAATTCTTTTACTGTCCCAAATTGAAAGAGTTTGCAGACGTGATTTCAAAATGTGATGAAATTGATAAGCAATCTTCCGATAGGGCAGAACACATTGTGAGATAAGTAGAAATCGCTCGTTAGGAGCAACTTCATCTTTTCCCACATTGTTATCCAGAGTCGTCTGTAAATGTCGTTATTGTTTGGTAATGGGTTAACCAATCTTTCCTGGGTAGTATAAGGTCATTTCCAAACGACTATGGAAAGTTTTGTGAGAAAAGTAAAAAAATATCCCTGATATTGTCAAAATTCCTAGAACTTCGATTGATCAATGCCAAGCGGGTTTTGCTTATTGAAAGTTTCTTTAAAAGTGCGGAATAGATAAAATTCAAGTTTGTTTATTTTCATTTACATTACTCAATGTTAAACAATATATCTCAAATCTCCTTTGTTTATCTCTCTTACGTAAGGACAGAGGGACGTATGTTCTACCGTAAATTAAGAAAAATATTTATTATTTATTTACTTATTTCTTTTACATCGATTGTTAATGAAGTTGAACCCTTAGAATGCTGGGTAATTTTCTAAAAACAGGTTTGTGTGTGTCGTCTGCTTTCCAAAACCTTAAATATCTGCTTAATTGTGTTGAGGAAGGATACCCAGAGTAGCAAACAGGTTAGATCACAGGCCAGCTGCGAATTTACTTTGGAGGCTGGCCTTGATATAACCTGTTTGCATAAGCATGAAGTCAGTTCCAGCACTATATGGGTTAAAGCTTGTTCAAAGTCACTCTTGATAACTTATGGCAGATCACAACATTTAAGGGCACTTTTGTAAGTATTGGAGCAAGTTTTCAAATTCTACATAAAAAACTTAAATACTAACAGCAACAGTCTGTAAATTTAGTTTTGTGCTCGGTAAACGAAAAGTGATATCATTTACAATGCAGTTTTACTTCTGAATATCTTGATTTATGAAAAACAAAGACTTCAATTCACTCAATATAGATCATCCATAAAACATGATCGGTTTCATAACAACATAAACAATTAAAGCATTAACATGTTAGGTTTTTGTTTCAGGTCCTTCTCAAAAGCAACCCCAGATAATTATGCACAACTGTTGTATCAAAAGGAAGTATGCTCTTCAGGGCCAATTTTACTTTCGTCAGAGTGAAATCTAGTATGATGTTGCAAGCTTATAACAGAGACATAGTTATCTATGTCTCTGCTTATAACAATAAATCTGAAGCAATTATTGAACAGTCATATAGATCTTGTTTCGCAACCAAGCGGGTTTTTATTGTGTGTAAACTAAGCTTTCATACTTGGGAAATGCAAGTTAAAAATGCAAAAATAAAGTGCTATCTATCCCATCAAATTTTTTATTTTTACGGCACGAAGGCCTACATATTGTCTAGGCCTACTGTAGCGCATAGCAGTGTTGCTGTTGTTTTTTCTTTTGTTTTTTGCTTTTGCTTAAAGTAAGAATGGTAAATATTTTGCGATATAGATAGTTGTGGAATTATTCTTTTAAAACCAAAGTCATCATAAAAAGTCAAGAAAAGCAGCTACCTTTAATTTGTTTGATTTGGGTTTTATATCGCGCCAACACTCTTTCAGTTACATTACAATGCCCGGCTTACATTTTGCTGTAGCGTGTTGTTCGAACGATGAGAATATATGAAGAAAAGGGCTTCTTCAATTGCATGAGCGTTAACATTAGCATATACATTGTATGAAGTTATCAATTTTTCAAACCGTGGTTATTCATGCTGAAACTACCATTGTAAAAACAATATCACAGAGTTCGTTGGTTATGTATTTGGAAACCATTTTACCATAAAATCATAAATAAATAAAGGTATTTTATTCACCGTGTTCTTGTTTGACAGGTTGCCACGCGATGAGTAATCTAGAGCTATTCAATTAACCCTTTACCAAACAATTACGACATGTCACCAGTTCGTTGCAGAGGACTCTGGAAAACATTGTGGGAAAAGGAGCAATTTCTCCTTTTACCACAACTTTTTCTGTGCTATCAAAAGGTTAGTTTTCAATTTCATCAAATTTAGAAGTGCCGTCTGCAAACTATTTGAATTTGGGACAGTCGAGAATTTGGCGTTTGGTAAAGGGAAAATACATTTGTGGAGAAATGGGCAAAGGCTGAATTTTGTCGTTGAAGGCATTTTAGATGGGCAAAACTGACTTACTTTGAAAAGAACAAAGAAGGGACGACAAACATTGACTCGTATCGGTAAGGAACAAACAATAATTCTGGAAAGGAGATTATGTAAAAACGGGCAATTATCTCTGCAATCGGATCATTCGGAACACCTCGTCATTCGGAACACCTCGGCAATTTCTTCATTTGGAACACCTCGGCCATTTCTTAAAATAACCTCGGAGGTAATGGGGAGCCATTTTTGAAAGTAGGTCAGCAACGAAGGGCCAATCGTATCTACTCGGCAATCCCCGTAACAAGCCGGGGATTGCCGAAAAGAGCCGATTGACAAAATATGAAACAAAGATGTGTTGATATGATCATCTTTAATGAAAAGGGTAAACAAACTATTCAATTGTGATATATAACCAATTTGTGTATATTAAAATACATATTTAATGCCTATGTGCATTTTGCGTTATCCGCCGGAAATAAAGCGAATTTCCCCAGGATTTCTGGTGTATTCATGTACTGCCTACGAGGTATATCTACCGACTTGTGACGGGGAATGCCGAGTTGATACGATTGATGCAGTGCTAGTAAGGGGGCTACTTAGATTCACCGAGTACAGTACTGTCCCTTCGCTGTACTTTTTTTATTCAATGAACGCACGTAGCATTGTAGTACTTATTGTTTTTGCGATGTTAATTGTTCTTGCTAAGCTTGAAAATCTTTGAAAATAATTGACAAACTCTTAAGCATTAACCCCTAACCCCCCTTAGGCTCTGTTTTTTATCACATTTTTGGACTTAAAAAGACATTTATTTTTTTCAAGTTCAAAAAATGATGATACGCCCGGGCGTACGGGCGTATGCCCAACTATGGGCCTGGCCCGTCACTTACTCAGATATTTCTGCTCTTGGATTAATAAATATAATAAACTTGATATTAACACTCATTGTTACTAAACTAAGACAGCATCCAATTTCATTTCTTCTAAATGTATTTTTTAGCTTCTCAAAATTGGTGGAAGGAATTTTTTCCAGGTATCATTTCATTCTTGTGGTTGACCATTATATGTTGAGCTTATTACCTAGACACATGTTCCCTTCACATTAGGCAAATTGTTGGTTTTCCCCATGCTCATGCAGATAGCAGTTTTGTGTAATACATTGATGAGTGGAACTACATAGCATACCAGTCATCAGTGAATCCCGGACATTTCCCCCCCGTACATTTACCACCCCGGACATTTGCCCACTTTTTGGTATAGGGCGGACATTTGCCCCCTCACCACAATGTACAGGGCGGGCATTTCCTCTCATTTTCTTTTTCAACTTGTTTGACCTGATCGTATCAAAATTAACATGTTAGTCTGATAGAAATATTATTTCAATTTAAATTCCTGTAAAATATTATTGAATACGATCAGGCTAAGCAAGTTATAAATAATGAAATAAGGTGGCAAATGTCCCCCTGTACATAACGGCGACCCCGGGGGGCTGGGGGGCTAGTTTTCCGTATATGGTCATCAGTACATGTACCAGTATATTTGTTTTATATACTTGGTCAGCAAATTTGGTGGGGCAAATGTACATACATAGGCGTAGGAGCTGGGGGGGGGGCAGGGCCCCCCACAATATCCAGACTGGGGGAGCCAGAATATACTTTAAGTTAGAATTTTGTCAGTGTTTATGTGGCCACGTGAATCCATGAAGCAGTTGAAATTTATAGATGATTTGAAGGACTTCATTTTCTCAACAAAGTCAGGATGAATGCATCAATACTTTATACCGTTATCTTTGCTACCGTTCTAGGTAAGTTCGCCATTTCCTTCGCTTTATCAAACATTCAAAATAAGATTCATGATTTATCTTTTAACCATTGTGAAAAAATGGGGAAACTTAAAATTGGCATTGTATCAATGGTGTGTACCCAATACCATAAAGATTATATGTTCTTTCCAAACTTTAAAACCTTCGATTCAAAATCTATCAACTTTGGCAGATCATACATTTCTATGTGGGTCAGTAAGGTAGGTAAGCATACTTATGTCATATTAACCCTTTACCAAACGCAAAATTTTCGACTGTCCCAAATTCAAATGGTTTGCAGACAACATTTCAAAATTCGATGAAATACCTTTGTAAATGAATGGATTTAACAATAATTCCGGTTTGAAATACGCCAACGATGATATTCAAGATTGTATGTTCATAAAAAGGATTGTTTATGGAAGGGCACGGTATAACTTTCTTATGCTGGCCATTCATAGTTGGTTGTAACTTTCATGCAGAGTTACATGTAGTAATATATTTCCAATGGCATCTCCAGTAAAATAAACACGACACACTGTTGTTAAAAATGGATTTTATCTAATTGGTGAAAATGATACAAGTCCCATGGTAAATGGCGGATACAGGAAGAGAGGGAGTAACTCCCGCAAGGATATCCTAACCAATTTATATCATACACAATATAACCTTCCTGGATTATAAATGTTTTAAAATGAAAATGTCCTAATAAACCCATATCATATACCACTCTTTCTATCTCTTCATGTTTGTTATTTAACACACTGAAGTAAGAGTTTCTCAGAATCATTTCAAACATCATAGTCCTCTAAGTATTTAGGTTGTCTTCTGTCAGGTGTTGGTCTGCTAGGTCCGCTGATTTCTTCTGGGGTATCCGGAATGTTACTGGAACTATCATTGCTTGCGGGTTCACTGTCTGTGTGTGTTAGTGGTTGGGTCTCGTTATCTGGAACTGAGTTGTCTTCTTGCAAATTAGGTGTCTGAGCTATATGTCCTGTGGCTGTGTTGTCTGTCATCTCGCCTTGTACTTCATGTGAATCATGATGTACCAAATCACGGTTAAACATGGTAACTTCCCTTGGAATCTTATACGGGACGGAAGGTACAAAGTAACATTCACACACTTTCACTTTATATGATGAAGAGCGAAGTTGGTTGCCAACAGATTTCTTGATAAAACACCAGTCACCATCCACAGAAATAACTAAATACCTGTCCCTAGCTTGTGATTTATCACGACCTGAAGGTATATAGACAAGTTCACCTGCTGATATATTAGGAACAGATGTTGGGTAAAGTCCCTTGTTTTTGGATTTTTCACTATGTTTGTGATTGACAGAGGAGCGCATGTCATTTTGTTTCGATATAGTGTCTCTGTCAGAGATAGGTAATTGTTCATTTGAAAACTGGTTCCTTTGGGCCCATAGTTCTCTAGCAGAAAGGCCGCTGTAACGTATTCGAGAATTCAAACGAGCTATTGCTTTTGAAATGTCTAATGTTGATAATGTCACAGTTCTTCCTGGCAACTGGCGGAGGATTTTGTCTATAAGCTCCGCAAAGGCTTTTTCAGCAACTGGGTTTTTGTTTTGATTTTTGACACGACCAATTTCAATTGTCAGACGTAGTTTTTTTAAGACACTGTCATTTGTCAAGGCAACGAATCCTGGAGCCGGGTGGACACGTATAACAGCAGGAGGCCCATCAAGCGGGTATAAACCTAAACAAGTTCAACCAAGTTGTCTCTGAGGGTGTCATGCTTTTCATCTTGGATGATGCGAGGGACTGTGAATGAAGTGACTGTTTCTCTAAGCACAAGAATAAACTGTCGGTTACGTCGAAGAACATCGGCTGGAAAATTGATCCAAACCACTTCCGGTGGACTTTCAGACGTTTGAAACAGGAGTTCATCTGGTACGTTTCGGAGTGAAGCACAAGCATGACAGGAATCACATGCATGTTCAATTGCTTTTCTCATATCTAGGGCATAGAAATGGCGTTTCATGACTAATTTAAGTGATTGTTTTGTTTGGTGGTCTAGCTTGATATGGAGAGCTGTAACAAGCCCATCCAATACGCTTCGAGGAACCACTATAAGATCATTTGGTGGAGACAAAGGATACCGGTGTTTAACGACAAGTAGACCATCCTTAGCTATGGAAACTGTACTGAGGTAACGTTTAATATCCTTTACATTTGTCACTTTCTTTGATCAGGGGCGTTCCTAGGGTGTTTTTGAATGTACGCATCGAGGTTTACGAGCTTTTTGTAGGGGGGTCCGGGGGTTCTCCCCCAGAGAATTCTGTATTTAAAGAACGAAAATGGTGCGATCTTATGCATTATTTGCGTTTTTTTGTTATCATAAATAATTGAAATATCACATTATTTCCTATAATTTTGGACCTAAATATGAAATTGAACAGTTGTAGATCAAGCAATCTTTTTATATGAACACAGCGGAAATTCAAAGACTGGACAAAATCTACACATTTAGGCAATATTATATAATTTTAATACTATTACATCTAAGAATGTATCAAGTTAAAAAAAACGTAGACATGTATGTCTGCTCTTTTAGTATAGCACTGGTAACATATGATTTCACGGTTCTTGTAAGAACTGTTAAAAAGATATGATTCAACAGACTGAGATTATAACATTGGTAAAAAGAAACTAAACACAGAACAATGCTGGCTCTTTCATCGCAAACCGCGAGGCAAAATACAGCGGATCGAGTACAACCACGGAATACACATTGTTACACTTTGAATAGCAATGCAAGACGCCGGTCTTTTCTTTTTGCGAATATATCGACAACTCGCTCTGCGCTTAATTCACTATCACGGTGAATGTACATCAATCCCAAGCCTGACAGACGTTCTGTTGTCATTGTTGCCCACAGGTACGTCTTCAAACGTCGGATAGAGATGAATGACCTTTCAGCGGTAGCTGTCGACACTGGCATGGACAGTAGCACATGGAGGCATTTTGTCACGTTTGGGTAGAGTTCAGAGTTTGTCCTTCCTAGCGTATCTGCAATGTTATCAGACTTGTCTTGAGCACTTTCACATCTGACTTTCCACCTGCGACATTCACTGCATATATCTGCATCGTCTGCAGATAGGTCGGACTGGAACTCATTGAACAGCTGTTGCATGATTTCGCCTGTCAGCTTACTGACTCCAACTGGTAGCAGATGCTGTGCCTTGAATTTCCTTCCACCTTGCAACAAACGAGTATCAACTTCTTCAATCAGATGATCAACGAAGGGAAGATACATGTTTCGCTTCCAGAACTCCGCTATGGTATCTGCTGGTGTGTTTTGTCTGTGTTGCATTCTCGCTACCCCTCTACGGCGTAATGGTGCAACACCAACCATGTCTCCTACTTTAATGGCCTTATTGAAAAGTTCGTCCCAGACTAACGGATCATTTCGCTCATCTGATAGTAGTCTATGTACTACTGCTGCCTCTGCCACGGCTTCCAACAGATCGCACGACTGTTTTTGCAAGATCAAAGAGAGAGGAGCTAATTAAGACAGCGCATGTTCAGCTGTAATAAGTGATATGATAAAGCTGAACTGGAGTACTGCCGTCTTGTGTGCCCCTGCCTTCATATCCCTATGATTCTCACTGAGATCTTCCAGTGCCGCCACAACAAAAGTATATGCTGCTTTAAACATCTTTAAAGCATCTGCTCTTGCAGCCCATCTGGTTTCACACAATGACTGGAGTTTTGTTCTATGGTCTATATCTGCTCTGCTGACCGGATCATTTGACAGTGTTTCTTGAAATTTGAGCAAACGTTTAGCCGAGTAGTTAAAACTAAATGCGATTTCTTGTACGGTGTTCATCATGTTTCTGACGTACTGCTGAGTAAGCGATTTTTCAACGTCCGACTCATTTACATCTAGATCTAGCTCTATAATTCTTATCAAATGTATTCATATTTTAGGGACAAACGCAAAAAAGAAGTCAAGATATAAATTATATCATGTAAAATATTGCATGCCAGACTAACGTAAACAAACTCGAATCGACTTCTTAGGTTTAAGCGCTCTTATTATTATGTTGCTTTCCATACCTGCTTGGAAAAGTAAACTGATATACTTTATCCCATCGTTCTGTAAGGAGACCGACTTTTTTGTTGCTGCCTGCATTTATTTTCGTCGTTCTTTAGAATTAAAGATTATTGCCTTTTTCCCCCATACTATGCTATGTTAATATATATTAATAACATTCTTAAACCATTAGCAAACAATGACGACAATTAACCACTTTGTTGCAGACGACTCTGGAAAAATTGTGGGAAAAGGAGAAATTGCTCGCTAAGAGCAATTTTTCGTTTTCCCACAAGGTTTTCTGCTCTATATGAAGAATATTTTACAATTCCATCACTTTTTGAAATGTCGTCTGCAATCTCTTTCAATTTGGGACAGTCGAAAATTTGCCGTTTGGGAAAGGGTTAAAAGACGTATTTAATTAGTTATCTTTAGTAATTTGTCATAGATTTTTTACCTTTTCCTTAGTACAATATCAATTTTGAGAACAAAACTCATCATAAGGTACATCTAAGGTTATGATTAAATTGATTGTATTATAGAAAAAGAAAATGGTATCAAGTGTAAATAATAATGGGAGAAATGTGCTTCATTGTAAGGAAATTCTTCTTCCATCACATTGATTTCCCAAACTGTCATATAAATGACAGGTTTCAGGTTTATCTGTTTAATCATTGTTGGTAGACATTTGAACAAAATGAACACTGGTACAGTTTCCATGATCATTTACATTGTGTAGGCTTTTTTGTATATGAAATTATAAGAATAATCCAATTTGTTAACTTAAACTTACGACAATTGCAATGTATTACAAATGAGACACAGAAATTTTTTGTATTGAACAATTTTTTCTTCTTCCTCCTTAATAGATTCTAGCTTCTGCTGCAAGAGTATTATCATATGTTTGTTTGACATCGGTTTCCAAATTCAATATCATTAAACAAGCAGTTTTCAATACATACTTTGTGTTGGCAAAAATGGAAACAATTACAGACAACTTTCATAAAAGTTTAGAAATACTCAATTTCTATATGTGGGTTTGCAGGTTGAATTCTTCTGTAGCATATTTCTTAACCCATTTGATCCTATTGGGATAAGATATTCTCCAAATTGAAAACACCTGCACATAATTAATATTGTGAAATTTGGAAGAAGTCAAAGTGATAAACGGTAAAGATAAGTATCAAAAGTCAAGAAATATATCTTGGTTTGTTACAATGTCTTAAAAGTTTCTGGTTTCAATAGCTTTAAAGCAATTAAAAGAACGTAATTTATTAAAGCATGAAAGCAAGATTATAAGAAATAGTCTCTTAAAAAACAGCGCCTGTCTAACGCTCCTCCAACATATGTTGACTAGATCTGATTGTCTTTCATCATGAGTCGTTTCAGATTAATTTCTTCTTCTTTTGGCAGCCACAAAACTATGTTTAATCTTTGTGACAGCTATTCCCTCGGCAATTGCTTTCATTAGCCGAGTAACCGGCTCTTTCTAATGAGTTTGAATGACGAGATACGTTTGCGCGTATTATAAATAAATTTCTATTCCATTCTTTTAATGTTATGATGGAGGTTTTGTTTAGGAAGACAAATCAAATTTTTTGCGGGCGGCTTTGAGGCTTGCATCAATTTTCTCTTGTTTGTTACTGACAAACATATTAAACGTTCTAACAGGGAGGTCCCGAGACGGAGAAATGATATACATGTATGATTATTGAGCATAAAATTGCGGGTGCTCCATTATTTAAGGAAACGCATTTACAATCATAATGCGCCAATGTCTCGTTTCAAAACTAACAAAGTTTTCCAGGATTAAGTGTTAATATAATTAACCCATTACTATAAAATAATTGACTTGTTTGATATAAAGGAAATCAGCAAACAGTTGCCATAACTCGTAAAAAAATAATCTTAAGGTAGAATACCCAAAACCCGTCATTTTGAAACATTTTTTCAGTCGGATTATTTCGGTCGTTCTCGGTATACATCGGTCATTCGGATTAAAGTGAATAGTTCTGGCCCTGACCGGTGTATGCCGAGAAAGACCGACGAAATCCGACGAAGAAAAATGTTTCAAAATGGCGGCGTTGTGGTATTCTACCTTAATTTGAAAAAGGCAAAGAATGTTCTGATAAATGGAGGATCAGTCACAACGGGCATTTTCTCCTCTACCCTTTACCACAATTGTTTAATCGGACAATATATTTTTGTGTTTGTGGTTTGAACGACCAAAATATGATATATTTGGTTATATGAGACATGAAGTTGGTAAATAATATTCCATTACAAAATACGAGTTTCTGCAAATATTTATCTTTTAAGATATGTTTAAATGAGAGGTAAATTGGTAAACTTATTGCTATGGAATTAGATGAAGGAATAATGGTAACGAGTTAATAGCAGACAGACTAATGTTTCGGTACTGGAAACATTCCATAGAACTGAGCCATCACACGGCCATCATTTAAAATGACACAATCTAAACAAGGAAAACTCCCTTTTCCCTTTCTTTGTGTTATTCTTGGTAGTTGGTGTACTTTCATGATTCATCAACATTATTGCATTTGTGATACACGCTTTTATATTTCTATTACTATGTTGTTGTCATGTAATGTTATATCTATTTACCAAAAAAGTATATCCATCTACCATTATTGTATTATATATAAATACACCTTGTCACCGATCAGTACATCGTGACTGTTTGTACATTTTATATTCTCTGATCGTGAACATTACCTTTCGTATGCTGAATTATTCATTCAGTTGGTCAAATTAGGGTACACGCACATGTTAGTTGCAACATCCAACTAGCGCCTTGTGATTTTGTATAGAAGCTAGCAGTTTAAGAAACTTCAAATTCTCTCAGCCCGTTTTACTCTGGATGATAGAAGGAAAGAATTCCGACTGATAAGAAAACATATTTCCGAAAACCAAGGATATATATAAACAGCCTTCACAATGTAGCTAAATAACAAAATATGTTTCAGTATTTTCTATTCAAAATGAGACATGATGTTTCACAATAACAATGCACTGTTATCGACCCCTACGGTGTTATATTTCAAACCCTATTATGGTCGGTATATGAATAATTAAGTAAAAACGGTATCCATATGATAAACAATAGTTAAAATGTTTTATTTTCGATATTCGATCCTATTGTTGTATATCGGAAACCGTTTTAGAAATTGAAACTCGTCCGTCCCATGAAAACATGCCTCCGTGTTGTGTAACTGTTCACTACCACTTCAATAACGCGGACGATTGATAATTTCGTTATGTTGGCATCGGAAATAGTCAGTTTTTTATGACAGTATGGGATAAGCGGATATAAGGGTCGTTTACATGTTATCACTTCAGCCTAGGGTCCTGGGTACCGTTTTACTAAACATCTTATCCTAAAAATGTACGTAAGTTTAAAACAACATCTCTTATTTTATTAATGGGCAAAGCAATATTTCAAAGTAAAACATCATTGGAACCATGAAAATTGTTTCATTTAATGTTGTACTTTAATACTTCTCGGAATATGATTTATTCGGCGTTCACCACTAGTTGATCTTGTTCGTGTGAGAAAAATATATGCAGTACTGGTAATGAAATATCAGACACCATGAATAGTGTTTCTTTAACTTTACTTATGTACTTAAATACTTCTCGAAGAGAGTGTGTTTTCCCATGTCCTTTGGTTTCTCTTTTTCATTATACCATACAAACAATCACCCTACATCAACGACATCGGAAATAGCTACCAAGCGAAGCGAGAAAAATCGACCGCTGAGTCGATGACAGATTGGTAATTTGCATTTTGTATGGAAAGCATGTACTTTGTGACATTGTTATTTGTTGGACAGAAGACACGCCGACTTCGATATCGTATCTGATCCCCTTAAAATCATTTCTAAATACCTTTTGTGGCTAACAAATCCTGACCTAGTACCGCCATAACAACAATATATCTTTTTAAATCCCCTGACGGACAGTTTTGCACTTTATTTTGCTCCCTTGTGGCATACTGAACATATACATAGAAGATGGATTAATATATATCGAGCGAAAACGCCTGTAAACTCCATTAGAAAAAATTGGTGGGTGTACGGCGAATAGGTCTGTGTCTAAGAAATAGTGTACGACGTATAGGTTGAAGGGTGTACGGCGTTTAGCATTGGCACTAACATTAGTCGTCGTTTCCAGATAAAACTATTTATTTTCAATACATTTCATTTATCTGCACAACTCCTCGATATAATGAATAAACTTGATATCTAACATAAAATAATAAAAAAAGACAACATAGGTATGAGGTTATGTCATTTATTCTCTTAGTAAATGACGATAAATGATTACAAGTAGAACACAAACAATTAAATACTCAGCATTAGGAAAATAATTACATCACATAATTGAAATGATGTAAGATTATGCAAATCAAGAAAATTACATAATCAAATTAAATTATAAATTTCCCCAGTCAAGTATGCAGAAACCCAGTTGGTGCACAAAAAAGGCCACACGCTTGGGCTTGTTTATACATGACCAAGCAGCGCCAACAGAGGGTAAGGCATGCACTAGCAGAAACATGTTTATTATTTGAATTGTTCTACCCATCAGTGATTGAAATCTCATACCATCAGTCTATTAGTACAACTTAATCTAAGTAAGATAATAATGTATATCATAATAAAATATTATCTCCCTAATTTGAGTAGCAATTGTGTAATACAGACAATTTCTTACTATCAAGGATTCTTTAACAATACATATTATATCTCGTATAAACAAGAAAAACAAACAATTTACATGGCAAATTAAACGATATAGAGGACGAAATATTCAATGTTAGCATACATGTTCAGTTTAGGATAATAATTCAGTGGCATATATATGAATTATATTCATCAATATGACAATCTCTCCGTAGTCAGTCAATACTTTTTATACCAATGCATGTTAGATAAGTGACAAACATAAATCAAAGACTACTTTAATCACTGCAATGGATTACAGTTGCTAAATCCTATAGATATACCTTTCATACAGCCAAAGAAAATTTTAAACAAATCATTAATGCATACAAGCTTGTTTTCATTTTTTTTCATTTGCATTTTTTTTTTTTTATGAAAAATGGGATGAGATAACTGATCATGCACACAATTTCTGACCATGAAGGGTTGCTCTGCTTATTGATTGAGATAATCTTAAAGGCCCATTAAAGGAGATTAATGTTATACCAAACTATATTATTTGGTAAACTTTTGGACAGATTCAAATAGTTATCACCAGAAAACACTATCAGCACAACTTAAATCTGAAAGTGAACCAGAAATAACCCAGATTAGCAAGTTTTATAATTCAGATTTCCTGATTCTTCACTTTTGAACTTGACAGTTGATACACACATTTTTGAACAAACCAATCAGAATTAGTTATTTTGAATATGTAAACAAACAGGTTGTTGATAAACATGATTGAATTGGAGACATATCTATATTTCAAGCACAAAATAACTTATTTTAAATCAGTCTATTTGATAGGGTCTCAATGCATTCCTAAACTAATTCTCATGACTTTTATGAACATAATAAAAGAACTCCATATATTTGTTCAGTGATTTATTTGTACTCCTCTCCTTTGATGTGCCTTTGAATAATTGAATACAATTATCTAATAAAGTTGTACAACATAAGACATGAGAATCAATTGTACATAAAAAACATTTTAATGTTACTAAATAACAAGTGTTGAAGTTGTATTATGCATTCTTATTTTGATCAAAGGATTGTCCATTTATTCTAATTTTCATCAAAAGGGGGTAAGAGAACCAATCATGCAGACAACTTCTTACCATGAACAGTAACTCCCTCAATTTTGATTGAGATCTTTATAAAGAATTGAATACAAGTCTTTAATACATTTTAAATAATAATAATAAATGATAGGATAAGAAAAATAAATTGTGAACAGTATAACTTAACAATTATGATAAAGCAAGGCTGTGGCACACTAACCAATTGAAATGAAGGATGAATTGATCATTATGAACTTAGACCAGGCAGACAACCTCTGACCTTGATTATACATTTATGATAAATTTGAGAAATGTTCTATTCTTATGAAAATTTGACAATATGTATTTGAATTCCAACTGCCAATTTCTTGTCCAACTTTCTCTGGAGCACCCTTAGAGCAGCTTCAATAGCAGCACCAATCTGAATACTATAATTTTATATATAGTGCCATCTTAACCTATTTTGAGGAAATATATGAATGGGGCATGGGTTGTTTAGAGGAAAAGGCAAACAAAGGGCCTATACTTTGTTCTGCTTTTTCAGTGTAATTTTTAAATGTTGGACAGGGCATAAACTTGACATATACTTGACATCATCCCTTTTGAGACCTTGTTTGAATAGTCAGAAAAGCTTGGAACTAATACCCATAGCCTGCAAAACCCGTGAAAAGCCAATGTAAATAGGCATTTTAGCGTACATCTATCAAATGAAAGATTGACTGTTTGGTCCAAAGAACTATATGAGAAAGTATGGAATAGGTTATAGGCAGTTTGGAGTCAACAGTTTTAGTAATATTTTGAACTCCCTTAAGCATCTTGTTTACAATTTAGTTTTGTGAAGGATTTGGAACATTTGCAATTTTGTGGATGAAGCTTATGTCAGACACCTGAGCCATAATTATTGATGGAGCATTATTACATTCAAATGGTTGGGCTATAAAGCCACAAATCATGTCTTATAGGCATGGCAATTGTAATGACAATTGTTTTTTCAAAAATAATTCTTATAACTGTGTCAAGCTTCGAAGATACGACAATCTCGAAGCTGGCGACAAGGATTATTTAAGAAGCAATTGACATATTGAATTCAGATGTAAACCAGATGAGGAGGGATGTGAGATATCTGTGAGTTTAACCATGGGCTGCCCGTTTTGCATCCTGGAAAGATTTCACTTATGAAATTGTTTAGTCCTAAGGTAAACTGTGCTGATAAAGATCCCGTCCTCGATGTAGGGTCGACATCAAAACGAAGGGCACCTTCTCTCGATGTCGAAGGGATTGGGTCTGGTTGATCCACCTGATTGGTCGAGATAATTTGGCGAGTTTAACACGATTCATTCTGCTTTGATACAATGGCGGCTGACAAACGTTCATAGTCAATTTCATAGACATCAGTCTTGGTCTTTTTGTTCTGATCTGACTGATCGATGTTGGCCTTCAACTTTCTCGTCGGCATCTGTCAAGAATGACCAAAGACCATGATAAGTAAATGTCATATATTATAAAAACATCAACTGTGCTGATCTATCAGCAGACATTGATAATCCATTTGTGCAAAGAAGCCTGCATATATTGAAAGTTATTATAAGATGTTGTTGAAACAATAGCGTTTGTGTATTGTTGTTTGATACCCTATCAAAAGTAGGCATTGGAAGAATGATTAATTTATGAAGCGTCAATATAGCTATGCATGTTCAGTCTGTATGCGATATATATCAAACCCGTTCAAACGATTTTGGATTTCAATACATATCAAATGACTTTATACAGGGTAAAAAATAATCTTTTATGCACATGTACCCATATTTTGATCTACAGTCCCAAATAGTCCTCATAATCGTTGAGAAATTTTTGAACAGGTACACTGAGAAATAAGAAATTAAATATGAAAAACAAAATGGAATAATAGTAACAGGTTGAGCAATATGAGAAAGCTCTCTGTAAAATTCATAAAAAATAAACATATATCATGATAACTATGAAGGAATATAATTAAAAAGAAACCATTGGGTGTTTTTCATATATCTAATGAAGACAATGCAGTCATAGAGACTTCCAGTATTGTGTCCACAGCAATATGAGAATGCTATAGTATTGTAACATGTAATACAATTAGTAGGAATTCTAAGTAATCATAAATAGTGTTTGTCAAATTTCTAAGCCAGCATTGAAGGCAATAATAATTGAAGACTGTAGTTCAAAAATCTTTTGACAATGTCAACAAGTTCATATTTCAAGAAGTATACAAATTAAGTAGATTTTGTTATGAAGATAATAATCATAAGTTTTCAGTGCTTGTCAAGATAAGGAGGTACCAATAAGCACCTCAATGTAAACGACTACCTTAAAAATGACAGAACCACTAAGTATTTGTCAAGATAAAATGAGCCCTCATTAGAGGCAAATCAAAGTAAAAGACCAAATTATAGTAGCATACATAACTTATGACAACACAAAAAGGTTGACAAGATAAGTTAAGCCTGCATTGAAGGCAAAATCAAGTAAACAGCTACCAATAAAAGGTCTAAATAAGTTATGACAACACTTAAAAGCCTGTCAAGATAATTAAAGCCAAAGTTGAATGCAAATCAAAGTAAATGACCAACAAAAGGTAGTCGTTATAATTTTTGACAGCACATCAAACTAAAATACAAAAGACGGTCAATAAGTAAAACACATTCCTTTCGAGATGAAACGAAAATCAATTCTTAATTTTACAAAAGCCTGTCAAGATAGTTAAAGCCAAAGTTGAATACAAATCAAAGTAAATGACCAACAAAAGGTAGTCGTTATAATTTATGACAGCACATCACACTAAAATACAAAAAATGTCAATAAGTAAAACGCATTCCTTTCGAGATGAAAGGAAAATCAATTCTAAATTTTACAGAAAAACTGTTATGAATCTTTGCAATCCAACACACTAACAAATTAGTTTCGTTAGCAAGAGAATAATCATTAGATTTTAGTGCTTGTCAAGATAAGGAGGTCAAATATGCACCTCAATGTAAATGACTATCCCCCCCCCCCCAAAAAAAATGGTAGATAAATTATGACAGAACCCCTTAGTATTTGTCAAGATAAAATGAGCCGCATTGAAGGCAAATCAACGAATATGACCAAATGATGGTAGTATAAATAAGTTATGACAACACAAAAAAGTTGCCAAGATAAATTCTGCCCGCATTGAAGGCAAATTCAAGTAAAGAACCACCAACAGAAGGCCTAAATAAGTTATGACAACACTAGGGGCCTGACAATATAATCAAAGCCAGCATTAAAGGCAAATCAAATAAATGACCAACACTGGGTAGTCGTAATCATTTATGACAGCACATCAAATTTAAATATAAAAAAAAATACAGAAAAAAAACCTAAACTGTCATCGCTTTGCAATCCAACAGACTTACAAAATGTATTTGTATTGATAGTCTGAGACAATAGAAGAATACATGGATGAAAGCTGAAGAAATTCAAAAACCTGAATTTGAAATCTATTATTCATTATCCTGAAATGGCATGTTTGCTATTATATAGGGACGAAACGTCTCAAAAGTCTGAAATTCAGGATTAATCCCGAACACTTTCACCCATGGGAATAACAAGCGTTTGTCATAATTGAATCACAACAAATAAGTGTGTTGCTCATCTTGCAAATTGAAATGTCGTTGTCGTTGTCCATGAAGTCGACTGGAGACACAGAGGACCGCACTCCGGATGCTTTTGGAGGTATTTCTGCATGTACCATTGATTCTGGCTGCTGACTTTAACATGTACGCCGTCACGCCGAATAAAAACATACATCAAAGGTGACCAAAAATCACGATGGTGCCAGAAATAAAGCTGGTCATTTGAGTCTTTACACAGCATCATCCATGTGTAGACTTTTATTTAAATAAGCTACTCTGGTGTTGTACCCCGCATCGTCTACTCGACGAATTCTCCACAAACTTTGTCCAAATATGACAGCCTTAACACTTTTGCCGAACAACGAATATTGTCCAAGTGATATGGTCGAATCGGCAAGCCATGGCACATTGAACTGTAAGGCGTCTGCCGTCAGATACACATACCTACACATACCTACAACATTCACAGTAAAGACCTCCAAATTGTAAAAAGCGGTAAATACCTTGGTGTAACAATTGCTTACAACCTTTCCTGGAAACCCCACATAGAAACCACTGCAAAAAAGGCAAACAACTCCCTGTCTTTCCTCAGAAGAAACCTGACAAGCTGCCCACAAGACATCAAGGCACAATCATACAAGTCACTTGTCAGGCCAATCCTTGAATATGCCAGCACTGTATGGGACCCACATACAGAGACAGACATAAATCAGCTTGAAGCTGTCCAACGCCGAGCACCCCGTTTCGTTAAAGGCGACTACAAGACGACAAGCAGTGCCAGTCAGAGTCAGATGATTAACCAACTGAACTGGTCCACATTGCAGCACCGCCGATCAAATGCCAAGCTGGTTATGGTATACCGGATAGCCCATGCCCTGATTGACATCCCAGCTTCGAAGTATTTTCATCGTTTAACACTTGGCGGGCATGGTTATGGACACAGATTTCACCTGCCCTACTGCCGCACTGATGTCCTTAAACACGCATTCTTTCCTTCAGCTATCCGACTGTGGAATCAGCTACCAGTGCAACTAGTAACAGCAAGCAGCCTCGAGGCTTTTAAGAGGTGGCTCGTTGTTCCACCGTAAAGAAAGATCGAAGGAAAATATTTTAATCACTTTTAACTAGCACCCTTTTTTCATTCTTTTAAATTTTATTCGCCGCACATCGCCTTTGTACATATACCCTGTACGACTATGCCCCAGAGGAGATCTTGTACAGTACTGGAAGAAGAAGAAGAAGAAGAGGAAGAGGAAGAGGAAGAGGAGGAGGAGGAGGAGGAGGAGGAGGAGGAGGAGGAGGAGGAGGAGGAGGAGGAGGAGGAGGAGGAGGAGGAGAAGGAGGAGGAGAAGGAGAAGAGAAGAGAGGAGAGAGAGAGAGAGAGAAGAAGAAGAAGAAGAAGAAGAAGAAGAAGAAGAAGAAGAAGAAGAAGAAGAAGAAGAAGAAGAAGAAGAAGAAGAAGAAGAAGAAGAAGAAGAAGAAGAAGAAGAAGAAGAAGAAGAAGAAGAAGAAGAAGAAGAAGAATTGGCTAAACCGGTAATGCGCAAACCTCCTTTTGCACAAATGTTTACCGGAAACGATTTGCCATTCAAACAAAGATTCCGTAAATCTGAATGTTTCAAGAAATTCCGGTAAGGCGACGAGTAAAAGAATGGCCATGAAGTATAGCGTCCGTATACTGTTGCCGGGCCCCCGAAATCTCCATCCAGTCACGGGTCGTCAAGTCCCTTGTTATGTAAACAACTGCGTAGTTTGTCAAATCTAGGTCACTCACACTCGCTGCTACAGCAGACAAAAAACGAATTACCGGACTGAATCCAACTTCTGTAAAATAACCGGATAGTCCTTCTCAAAGAGTGACACTTCCAAAAACGGCTTACGTAAACAATGCTTATGATAAAGTCCGAATAATAGACAAAATCACGTTTTAAAATGACATAGTGTCTGCCAGTTGTTTACAAATGGAACTTGTAAAGAATGGTGCTCATTGGCCGGCTTGTACCTTGAGGCTCTTCCATTAGTTGGTTAACCATTGACAACCCATTCAAGTAACATGAAGAACCGCTTATAAGGGAATAGCCTTATCAAGCACTATGAGGGGAAATTCGTCGTTTCTAGATAAAACTATTTATTTTCAATAAATTTCATTCCTTTATACTTGCATAAAGCGTTGTCCCAAATGGTCTGTTAAAAGTCATATAGACTGACCACTGAAGACACATGTTTAGTGCTTCAGAAATGTTATTCTCCACATGATGATATGGAAGTGTGATGTGTCAGCATGTAGGGACAATACACTTTCATTCTAGTTGAAACTTTTTATCTACGGCATATTCCGATTTCCAGTTCTCTTTGTGTCCCCGATATTGATGTGTGAAATGCCTTCCTGGATCAGAATGCACGGACGATACATGCTGATTCATAATGGCAGTTTTCTTCAATTGTGAGTTCTGTGCCCCATCATAAATTTGTCTGAAATAAATTTAGAATCTCCATGTGTAACTATGTATGCACTGAAATAGAGTCCACCTACATCAATCCCACCTTTTGATATCTTCTCCTTTTCAGTTCACCATAGACAAATCGCTCGATTTTTCGGAGCTGGAGATTTGCATTAACAGCCAACATTGGTGCGAGGGTGGGTATTCGACAAAGGACAGCCAATATTTCAACAACACTGTAAAATATGTATTAATTACCTAGCCCATCAACGAGTACATCGGCTAAAAATGTCACCACGCCTTCTGTTCATCATAGGACGTTTTTACGTGACAATTGTTGAAAGGAATATCGTGCAGGCTATAGGACTTTCGTTGCATTTTAAAGATAATCATGACCAGCAATATAAACACAAATTTGTGTGTTATTATGAAGGTTGAACTACTCACCAGGGCGTATGGGTCAGTCTTTGGCTAAGTCTTTTCATAGAAGTTGGTATATCAATAACAAATGATTTGTACCCTCACACATGTATTACTTCCTAAGAGGATGGATGCAGACTGTATTTATATGAGTAGGGTCATTATGTTAGGCCACTGACCAATCCCTACATGCATGGCTTTCATATAAAGAAGATTTATCCGATAAAGCTTCCTCTAAGTTTTGCATGCATCTTTGAATAGTCAACCATACTGTTTAATTCCAGGTAATATTTACGTAATCTTAAACGATATGCATTACGCAATTTGTTTGAAACAAAAAATATTGTTGAAGGTAGTGATACACTGTAGAATAACGGTACATGTTCTTTGATATATATTATCAGAATATGAGTCATCAGTTATTCCTGGAACAATTGCGACTAATTGTTTCAAAAATAGTTACAGTGTTGTATGCCCCTGAAACATTGGTACTGGAGCACATAGGATTATTCTTTTGCACAAACACATTGCCATATACCTAATTTCCATTTGTATCATTTGTTGCTTTTGTTTTCGTTTTTACTAATTTTGTTTATACGAATACTCAACAAGTAATTATGTATTAAACTAGAGACCAAAGAATTATACTGTTTTGTTGATTTGTGTGTGAAGCTAGTAATTTTTTAGTATCAGTATCAGTATACGTGTAATTTATGTTGTGCCATATCACTTATAACAGTAATCTTTCAATGATTCAAGCTAGGAGGAGTTTGACCATTCTTATAACTTTGTTTATTCTTTAAATCATGTGTTCTGATTCGAATGCGTTTATGCTGTACATTCAAAACACGAATTACTAAATGCATGTACTTTCATTATGATAGGCATCCCTTTTGTGGAAATCTGCCAATCAGTAAGACATGGGGATACTAACGCTTGTATAAAGGATCAAAACAGCATGGTCGTCCAACAAAATGATTGTCTTTGTATATAATCACCATGGTATTCACATTTGATTACGGTCCAAACCGTTTCTATCATTCACTCAATTGGGTTTCGCTTTGAAGCCCTCTTTCAAAATTGTTTCAGTTATATTAAGCTCGTCAGAATACCAACTTTGTGTTTCCCTACCAGTGCTGCACAGTACTCTTTCTAACTCATTGACTGTTTTCCTATATCATCATGAACGATCAGTGGTTAAAGACGGATAGGTCGTGTCTAATTGATTTAATGAATTGTCGTAAATGTACCCAAGTCGTGTATTGAACTCATGACCCCTGTATTCCAAGTCAGACACGTTAGAGCTAATGACCCTCGGCTCCATCATTCATAAACGGCTATGCAACACTTAGATATCCAAACATGGGGACAAGCCATCAATATGATGAATTTCTCTAACAGAAAGTACTTGTCAATCCCTGAAAGGGGTGGGTCTATAATTAATAGATGCAAATGTGTAATTGAAATACAATGATGAGATATTACCTTACAGAACAGGTCAACACATTCCTAACTAGAAAAATAGGAACGCATATCTTCCGGAAATAAATAAAAAATATATGATGCAACAGACAACAGCGCACCAAATACTCGCTGTCAGATTGGAGTACCTCAAAAGATCCGTGCTGTTTAACTTGTATTTAAAAGCAATTGCCTTAAATTTGTAAAATATGTTAAAGTAATTAACACAGGATAGTCCTTGCTCTCTAACGTTCAATGAAGGTCCCTGAAAGGTGCATTTAAAAACCTGTTTTTCTCAGAAGTACAAACGAACCATTCGCCGTACAGGTTATTTCTCTAAAAACGCTATTAGCCGTACACCACTACAGCGTTATTTCTCTAAAAACGCTATTAGCCGTACACCACAACCACTATACGCCGTACACCACCACAAATGCTAAATTTGGTATAAATCCTCTAACAGTCTACACAGAGTGATAATTTTTGGAACATGGAATTGGGCGTTAATGCGCCTTAAATTGGCAGCTCATCCGTGTTTGTATATGTGTATTTGTCTATAAAAAGGATCCAAATGTCAAGCAAAGTTGCCTTTCCATCGGTACCAGGGACTCATTTTACAAGTCAAATTCAACGATGTCAACATTTTGAACTCAATAGCATGCGTTTATATTTGTTGGTTCATTTAAAGTTCGATTTTGTGATAGGCCCCTAATCCCCTTTCTGCATAGTTATGATTAAAAATCAGTCGACGTTCTAGTAATACACCGAAAAACACAGGAAAAATAGATAGCTGATCTGAATGTCTGAAATATTGTTGAAAACAATATCAAACTTAAAATCCAACCAACGTTTTTTCTTTTCCTCGTTACATTTGTGCTATTCTCGGTATATATTTCATGCTAATTGTTGTCATTATTTTCTAACGGGTACGGTTCCGTTTAATTCTTTAAATGACGGAAACGGCCAGTAAATAGGGCATGGCGCTAAGGAGAGAAAGTCCATAGACAGCTGAAAGCTGAAATATACCCCTAATTGAGACAGCTGTAAATTGAATATAAATAGAACCGAACTAACCTGTATAAAGTACCCCATTTACAACATCTATAAAGTACGAATTGATGCGCATGTCGCCAATTTTTGTCATTCTAGAGAACAGAGGGTCATTCGCATGCAGAATTTTTTTTTCATTGAATACATGTAATTATGGGTACCTATCTGAAGGTACTTGTATGAAAGTACTTATATGAAACCCCTTCACCCTTCCCCCCCCCCCTCTCATCCGCCCGTGAAAATTGCTCTTCGGTTGAAATGTTCTTATTCACAGAAGAGAAAATTTGAAAGGAAAATGAATTCTCGTTGAAACAATACACCTGTTTGGGTTGTTGTAAAGCATAGCAAAAAGTAGCTATTGAAAGTGATATTAATTCTTGAAGCATTAATTTATCTAAGTATGTAGAGTCTATGTGCTTCAGATCTCAAAATCGATGTAAGAGAACAGCTGCTGTGTAGTTTTAAAGAACTTTATTTTAACATCAAACTTTTCTTACTCCTTTGAATAAGCACCTTTAAAACCAAAATATCTTATTTCCTTCTTTTTATGACCTTTATGTTTTAAAGCGACTATAGTGTAGGTCCCAAACACACTGATCTGATGAGAACTATTCCGTATTTGAAATGACAATGTTGTTTTTCATGAAGTATGCTCTATATCTCTGTACTAAAGCAGCACACATCATCGCTGTGAGACAGAGTCGTGTATGTTCAATTCCCGGGCTGAACTTAAGGTAAAATAACCATTGTCCGCCAATTTGAAACTAACTCTTCCGTTGGTGTACTTCAGTTGTTCTCAGTTAACATCGGTCATGGACGAAACTATTCGATATAAATCTAATAGTTCCGGTATCGAACGATGTATACCGAGAACGACTAAATCAATCCGACAAAAAGAAGAGTTTAAAAATGGAGAATTATGGCCATTGGGTAATGAACATGCGGATAGATCCGCTAAATCAGCTCTTAACCTTCTCATTTCAGATTTTAAAGTACCATACACCGATTTTAAACCTTCTATTTAACTTACATCACATTTACCATTAAACATATATTATTCGATTGCATTGATTTTCAAAGAATCCGTGCAAAACATTTCAATGTCAACACTATTTATGAGCTTTTTGAGACTGTCAGGATTGAATTAATTCTT
This sequence comes from Cerastoderma edule, assembly GCA_947846245.1. Classification (NCBI taxonomy): domain Eukaryota; kingdom Metazoa; phylum Mollusca; class Bivalvia; order Cardiida; family Cardiidae; genus Cerastoderma; species Cerastoderma edule. The sequence goes on along the minus strand of OX401411.1, from coordinate 12,351,033 downwards.
TCCTTTCTCAAAGAAACTGCAATATACAATAAATTGTGATTCCTTACACATTTTAAATATATATACATTTATCAATATCGTTTTCTCATCATACACTATTTATCTAATATCACACATTCATTACAAACAATCCACCAACAATCATTAATTTTTTACAAATCTACTTTTGTTCATTAATTACAAATTCTAATTTATTTTTTCTTTAAATAATTACATTCTAACCTGTTAATATCTTTGATATACATTTATCCACACCATCATAATGCGCGCTAAATGACCTTAGCTGTCGATGCGCCTTAAAACACCATTCATTCATTCATTCATTTTTTAAAAAAAAATTCATATAGATCTACTGTCATTCATTCATTATAAATTCTTATTTATTTTTCTTCAATCAAATACATTCTAACATGTAAATAATTTCAATATACATTTATCCACATTATTATAATGTGAGCTGAATTACCTTAATGCGCTAAATGCGCCTTAAAACACCATTTATTCATTCATTACTAGCTCTGGCTATGCCTAGATGATGCTATCCCATTAATTCGGCGGTTCGTTACCAAAAGAAAAAGATTCAAACAGGTTAATTCACAAAGTGTTTTTATTAAATGATTATTTCGATTGTTTGGCGGAAACTGTTTTAGCCTCTTAAAGAATAATTTAGCAGTTACAGTGTTAAAATCACAATGCTTTAGAATTATCCACATCATAATGCGCGCTAAATGTCTTACAGTACTGAAATACCCTCTTGGTATGGGTTTTAAATCACGTTATGTCTATCATTAACTCATAACATTTTTTCGCATTTTCATTACAAATTATTTATCTACTATCATTATTTTTTACAAATTTTCTACTGTTATTCATTCATTACAAATTTTTATTTATTTTTCTTTAACCAAATACATTTTAACCTGTAAATAATTTAATATACATTTATCGACATCATCATGTTGCACGCTAAATGACCTAAGCTGTCGATGTGCTTAAAAAGCCATTCATTCACATTATGACATTTGGACATTTTTACAATATGTTGACTTACGGAATGCTCATGGTTCTTCTCTGCTTGATCAGCCCTTAA
>OX401411.1:12322808-12349443 GCA_947846245.1 Cerastoderma edule | reverse complement strand
TGCCCCTTTTGGTATATGTTGCCATTTGTGATGGGTTTCCGACCATTTAAACACTTAAACCGACGTTGAAATAATTTTTGTAATTTGCTGATAAGCCTTTGGCATTCTTACCTACTTGGCTTGACCTTTTTTGGTACGTTTAGTCATTTGAAATGGTTTCATGCTTGACAATTGATCAAACAAAGATTTTTAGATCATGAGCCGTCTGCTTATAAGCCTGTTTTGGCTTGGAAGAGATTACCTTTTGCGTGAAAATATGATCATTATACCATTATGAATATCGCTACATATCGGGTTTGTATAGAAAAAAAAATACTTAGAAAAAAAATCAACCCGTTTCGTAATAATTATTACATAGTGCAACTTCATTACATAACGGGTTGGCATCGCAAACAGCAATTTGTAAAAAATCTCAACCCCTTTTGTAATAATTATTACATTATGCAACTTTATTACATAACGGGTAGTTACACAGCTGTAATGTTTATTGAAAAAATTCTATCTGATAACATCATAAAGAGATCATTTGCTTTGTATGAGCAATTTCTATTTTGGTGAACTGGCAGAAATGTTCATTCACATTTATTAAATTTTCAAGTGACGTGTTTATTTTTTGATGGCTAAATTTTGGATACTTGTAATAATCAAAATCTGTTCTTAAGTTTCGGGTGAGCCCCACCGACAGCCCTGTCTTTTTGGGAGTGGCCTTTGAAAAGTCACTTTAGAGCCCTATCTGCTACTGATGGATCCAGGAAAACCGTAAGGGTCCTGCTGGGCGCAGTGGTTAAGGTGGCGGAATTAGAACTTGGGTTCTTTAATTACTGCAGTATTCTGATACCTTTTCTTATTGCAACATACCAATATCTTTACTTACTGCAGTATTTTCATCTATTATTTTTAATGATCCATCATAAACAGAAGTATGAGATATATTTCATTTCTCTCTCATGATTAAGCAATCATAATCATGAATGAAAACAGTAGAATAGAATGTTGCAATGTATTGGCTAGAAAACATAATGAAAACCGATTGGTGCAATTACTAATGATATGTTGTCTGTACTGTTATAACCCGTATGGGCTCATCACTCTTTGGCAGTTGCTTCATTGTTGGTGGTATTCCAATTTGGGATGCGGCAAATTCCTTACATGTGCTATACCCTTTCTCAAACAATAAGGACATTTGACCACTTTGTTGCAGATGACTTTAGAAAACATTGTGAGAAAAGGAGAAATTGCTCGTAACAAGCAATTTTTCCTTTTCCAACATTGTTTTCTGCCCTATGCAGAGGATTATTTGCCAATTTCATCACATTTTGAAATGTCGTCTGCAAACTTTGAATTTAGGACAGTAAAAAATTTGTTGTTTGGGAAAGGGTTAAGGATTGACATTATAATAAATCGCAACATATTGAAATATTAAAGCGACTTTAAACTCTTTGGTAATTATAACCTTGTAATTTCTACTTCTCAGAAATGTTTGATTACTCTTTATCAAATGCAGACATGATTTTTTACTCAAAGCAGACCCCTTAGAAAACCATTGTAAATGTGTAAAAATGCTAAGATCTGCTTTCATGGTATGTAACAAAGTAAATAGTTTTAACATGGTTCATTATGGCCTGCTATTATCCTAGCATTTTGAAATTTTCTCTACCGCTTTTGATCCAGCCTATGCTTCCTAAAACACTGTTGAGGCAAAAAAGAAATATGTCGTGCACATACAAAAAAGTCAGTGGAGAGCATCATTTATAGGTTCAATTTGGTCATGGTTCATTGTATTTGTCTTTTGGGGGCTGTTCCATCATAACTAATGGGAGAGGTGGCATGGAGGAAAATTCACATTCAGCCACCCACCCAGGGCATTTTTATTTTCGACCCAACCATTCTTAATTTGAGAAACCCGCCCATGTTTTTTCATAATATTTTTTTGCCCATCCATCCGATAATTTCTGGGAAAGCGGTAAAATGAGGTCATCTGAGAAAACACTAAGCCATTTTAGAAGATAGTAGCATGTCATTCAATAATACGCTCTTGTGACAAAACAATGATTTCCGGCAAGACAGGGCGGCATATTGACATGTTAACTCACAGACATGGTACCATAGCGCCGTCACAACCACTCTTGAAATAGAATACCAGTTTTGAAGTAATAACTGGTTGCGCTGTCTTACAACAATTGATATAACCTATTTTGAAATTAACTGTCAGGAAGAACCCGATTTAAAATCAACTTGGACAGATTGACCCAGACAACTTTTTTTAACCATCTAATGATGCCAACTGATTGTTGAATGAGTTCTCAACACAAAATGTACCTCTCTTGGAGCCAAATCGGCTTATCAGCAAATATTGAAATCACTCAAAAATGACTTCTAAAGTATTAACTCAGCTATAAAACACGTTAACAAGTCAAATTGCACTCTGGAATCACTACTAGTGTATGGTTCTATTGGAAGCCAAAATTGGGCTTATCAGCAAATTTTGACATCATTAAAAATAACTTTTAACTTAGCTAGAAAGCATATTGATAAGTCTTAATGTACTTAAAAATCACCTTAAATCAAAAAGTATTCTCGCTTTCGACGTGATGTTATCTCTACCGGAAGTACAAATACAGGGGTATACAACTGCCTAGCAACGCTTTGTCGCAGAAGCGAACCCCTTGTTCATTATAGTCGAGGCGAAATTTTCGGAACCTAGAAATTGGGAGTAACATGAAGTTTTATTGCTGATTCTAAGTCTATATGGCTCCTGCATTGAATTGAGCGAGGTTGCAACTCTGTCAACTTTGGGTAATTTGCATAAATTTAAAATGGCAGCCAATTAGCATCGTGGTTTTTCTACACGACATCTTTAAAAACAAATATGGCATGTAAGGCGTCCTTTCTGTGGTTTTGGGGTATAAAAAGTTCATTTTTGATGTTTAATTTCAATTTTGCCCACTCTGTGTTGAAAAAATCAAGATTCCAGCCAGACGCCATTTTGAAAATACAAAAGTTATTGTGACTTGCTATTTGATTATGGATTTTGCATTCTATACAATGCATACAATTTTCAGGACATACCGCTAAAATTTGATTAAACAACCATTTATTGAGACAAGATCTAATAGCAATATACAACATACAACAAGCCTTTAATTCAGAGAAACATACATACCGTACAGCCTCATTTGTATGATACTCAACACAAATATGTAATACCGTTATTACTTTTCTATTAACATTACAAAGGAGTAATTCCATCAAGTTTAAAATTTGATTATGAAAGAAGGTAAATGAATTTGATAAAACGATGTATCCGATGAGGTAAAAGGTAAACATCTTATCTTTCTTTCAAACCAAATACATGTATTGCTGCAACAAAGCAAGGGATCTGGCATTAGTCAGTGCGTTTAAAAGATGTCATTGTAGCTAAAGCTCACATTGGTAAATCCTCTCTTTGCTGTAATGTCAAACTGATGAAAGGCTTAGATTTAAAATTCTATATTGCAGCAGCATCTTTGTCTGACTTGTATGTTGAATATAACAGTCTTGGATGAAAGATCTCCGAATATTTGCTGGTGTTGCCAATGACTTCATGTATGTTGGACCGGAGGAATTTAAGCAAGCTGAACAGATTCGAAACTGTTGATCTAAATCCAACTTGATGATGCTAAGTGGACAGATTCTTGCTTCCAACTCTTTGTGTTCATTAGTTTGAACATGAAGAGAGAGAGGGCGTTATATCCATGTGAAGAATATGACCTTGAATTATAAATAATGAAGTAATTCTTCCTTGCTAGACAAACACAATATGCTTGGTATGCACTTTCAGTTGATTAAAATTGGATGTTGTATGTAGATGTTGTGGTGGGTTCTTGGATGCTGATCAGTTTGGATAATAAACTTCATAAGAAAGAGACGGAAGATGAAGCATATGTACACATCGAATGTTCATGATCAAAGCCTTTAACACGAGGATAAGTACCCGAATCTCTTAAATAAAGTAGACCATACCTGTCAAGTCATGCGACTGTCCAGATCCTGAAAGTGCTAATATGGGGGATAAGGAAAGGAAATCAGTAGCATTACAGGTACATGTGGTTTATGTGCATTTCCCTATACTCTCATTGACGGGTACGATTTTAATCACAAAGGTACAAGAAGTATGGTCTTCTGTAACCTATACAGCTAGTCAATGTAGACATCAACCAAGAGGCGCCTAATAATGTGATATCAATTATAGGCCCGACTTAGATCACGCAGTCCGTTGACAGAACACGTTTCCATTCTCTGGATCATGAGTTAAAGACCGGCTTCAAACATTCCCTTTGTTTAACAATCATAGGCCCGACTTAGATCACGCAGTCCGTTGACAGAACACGTTCCCATTCTCTGGATCATGAGTCTAAGACCGGCTTCAAACATTCCCTTTGTTCAACAATCATAGGCCCGACTTAGATCACGCAATCCGTTGACAGAACACGTTTCCATTCTCTGGATCATGAGTTTAAGACCGGCTTCAAACATTCCCTTTGTTTAACAATCATAGGCCCGACTTAGATCATGCAGTCCGTTGACAGAACACGTTTCCATTCTCTGGATCATGAGTTTAAGACCGGCTTCAAACATTCCCTTTGTTTAACAATCATAGGCCCGACTAAGATCATGCAGTCCGTTGACAGAACACGTTTCCATTCTCTGGATCATGAGTTTAAGACCGGCTTCAAACATTCCCTTTGTTTAACAATCATAGGAAAATAATGCTATAACATTGGACCTTTTGAGATGCTGCTTAAGTAGTTGTTTTGTATTAACTAAACCACTTGATACTTTGCATTGACTAATACAATGTAGGTGTCCGTTTTGTTTCTTTTTTGCTTTTTCAGGGATTTATTTTTCTTAATTTCCTAGAACTGGTCTAAACATTACCAGAACTGATCTAGACCCAAATACGTTTTGAGTAATAATAAGAAAACGATTGACTTATGGTGCAAATCATTTTCAAATATGTCATTATTAGATTATTAAGTATCAAAAAGTGAAAAAGGTGCACAAAATACAACATAATTGGCTAAAATCTCATTTTTTTTCCTTTCTGAGTAAATGAAAATACAAACAAACGTCAGAAATCGAATTCCCATACTTTAAACACCAGAAAACATATATTAAATGTCATATGTTATGAAATATCTCTCGCACAAAATTTTCAAAATTACTTCCGGCGGCCATTTGTGATTTATACAAATTATGCAAGTTGCCCAAAGTTGCCAAAGTGGCAACCTCTCTCATTTTAATGTGGAACCCATATGGACTAAGAATCAGCAATAAAACTTCATGTTACTCACAATTTCTAGGTTGCCAATTGAACAAAGAAGGGCTACGCCTCGACTATTAGCCAAAAATCAATTTTTTGTCTGATGTTTTTAGTTCTAAGATTTGTTTTATGGTGTTGCCAATCCTCGTAATATTAAAATATCGCCATAAATTGGATTAAATGAGTGCTGAAAAACAAATCGCGGAGCAGTCATAACCGTGATATTCCATATTTTCTATAGCAATTAAACACGCTTTTTAGGCAGAATGTAGACCTTTGAAAACGAAAACTTCCTAAGAAATAGTTTGGTGTAGAAGGAAAATGAATAAGAGACACATTGAAAATTTTCATTTGTTGCATTTGATGATCATAATTTTACCCGCAAATTGTTGGTCAATAAAGGTTAAAGCTACATGTTTTTCTAGTTCATTTACAGCATTTCTTTCTTAAAATCAAATTAAACAAAGCTTGTTCGTGATTATTACCTTAAAGCGCTTTGAATGAATAGATGATTGTTAAATTTGAAACTTTAATCAGCCTACATTTGATGATTTCTTGTTCCAAAATTCACAAGACAATGAAAAAACGCAAATCCATTATTTTGAACCTATTGACACTGTATCAAGGGTATCCCTGTATCAAGATACTTAAACTGAATGCAGATTGAAGGACAGAGGGTTGTCCTTGATATGTTTAAAGTACCCCGTATGGCCAGAGGTTGTCGATTGGCTAAACAATCGATAAAAGATATTTTATTTTTTGATATGTAGCAAATGTGGCAGATCGGCGTTTACTTACATCACAACCCTTAATCCTTTTGTTGATCGGGATGGTGAATCGACGCTATGTATGTAATCAACGAAGACTGACGACAGTCAATTAAGTTGTATACAAAGAAATTGTTTTCAAATGTGTGAATTGTCTATTCAATGATTTACTTGCTAAATCCAAGACATGGTTGTATTCATCATAATTATGCTTTAAAATCGGCTTTCGAGTGTGACCAACAAGATAAAAAAGCAATTTAAATATGACAATTATGTTAGGTTTGTGATTTTAGAATTCGGCAGAACTTAAATAAAAAATAATCATTCATGAAAATGGTACAGACATTGAAACGGTCATACCAATGACTTAATTATTCAATTTATTATACTAAAAAGGTAAGAGAACATCATTTTCTTGCGAAAATGCTTCCAAAATCCAATTGCAACGTAAAACATAAAACTATCAATAATCATTGTGATCTAATATACAACGTTAACATTTCTGCTTGTAGGTCCAGAATTTCGGTCCAACAGATATTGTTCTTGGGAAGTAAGAATTGCTTTATCAACTGAACAAAATGACCTGATATTCAATTAGTTTTGGCACTAAAGAAACAAATGGTTGATAAGCATTTCATTTGTTCGGATAAAGGGTTGTCATAAAGATCGTATACTAAATGGTCAACTTGTTCAACTGGTTCATGGATAGATGCTTGGGCAATAAAACCACCGACTTGATAAGGATGTTACTTTAGAACAATGCCGGAGTGTATACAGTTTTGCATGAAGACAAACACTTGTGTATCTCATGGCTTCAGGTGGTTGGTTGCTACTTTATATCGGAATATAAAGCATCATTATTGTTTGAGAGTTAAATGCGGATTATCTGTTATTCATTGATAGTCTTCAAAACAATGTGTCAATGTAAAGTTACCTTATGGATTTTTTAAACCAGAGGAATCTATAAGTAACTCGGTATGTTTACATATGTATGAATCAATTTCAAGCAGTCTTAACTTGCATAAAATGCACTAAAACGCACAAAACGTTCGATCTAAAGTTAAAATATGAATGAAATCAATAACGTATAATAATTAATGTTTTATTTGTCACACATATGAGATGAACTTTTACGAAACGATTCATACTCTCGTACATGTGAAGAACGTTATCTCTGCTTCAAACAAGTTTACTCTTTTTACCTACATTTACCATGCCGCAAGATCATTTGGACTTGTTAAAAAGGAGAATTCTGTCTGAATAATGTTATCTTAGATTATGACAATCGTCCAACAGAGCTAACACATCGTTTTTAAGTTTTATTTGATGTTTTAATCCGGCAATTGACTCTTCTTACTAAGTAAACATATAGCAAATCATGACGTTGTACCCCCGTTGTTATTGGTTACGCACTGTTGTATCTCGGGAAATCGGGTGAAAATGCCCGGATATCCGGAACCGAGAATTAACCCTTTCCCAAACAATAACGACATTTGACTACTTTGTTCAGACGACTTTAGAAAACATTGTGGGAAAGTGAGAAATTGCTCGTAACAAGCAATTTTTCCTTTTTTCCCCAATGTTTTCTGCTCTTTCTTAAGAATATTGTTTAATTTCATCGCATTTTGAAATGTCGTCTGCAAACTCTTTCAATTTGGGACAGTCAAATATTTGTTGTTTGGGAATGGGTTATGGTAGATTGTGGTGAGTCATAGTCATGAGCAATCGGGGTTCTTCGTGAAATCCCGTAACCGCTTGAAATAACAATACTTGAAATAGTGCAAAGCATGCTGGTCACGATCGTTTGATTGGTCCATGTTTAAATTTGTGTTCACAAATTTTCTATTTCTCCTTTGAATCTGACTCTAACGGCCTCGACCCACATTGCCTCATGAGGCCGATAACGAATACATAATTATATTGATAAGAGCAGGGACATAGATAACATCTGTCTCTGATTAGAGCAGGTAAATGCCGTCATACCGTGTCATCTTAACCCCTTAAAATGCTGGTAATTTTCTTTTAACGATTTTTGTGTCGTCTGCTTTCCAAAACCATGAATATCTGCTTAATATTGTTGAAGAAAGATCCTCGGAGTAGCAAACAGGCTCGATCACAGACCAGCCGCCGATTTACTTGGCGGATGGCCTGGATCCTGCCTGTTTGCAAAAGCATGAACTCGGTTCAAGTACTATATGGGTTAACTAACATTACTTTACATATGCTAACGAATCGGCGACGATTGATCAGTGATGGCAATATCTGTATTATTTCTATTCACAATACTGATATTGGTGAAATAACTATGATAGAAATACAAAATGCATGGACAGGTGAACTGTCGTCGAAATGAAACTAAAACTTCACTCGTTACATCTTTAGCCCAGGATCACATCGGAATAATATTGCCCTAAATAAGTATACAGAGCTTTTCAAGTTAAGTTGTAGTCTCTAATTTCTTAATACATATTTGTTTCAAAGAGTGCTTTTTAAGAAGAATGGTTTCAATTTCTATTCAGTGTTGTGACCAGTTGACGCGAGAAATGCAGATGACATGGAGAAAAAGGATCCAAGAGACGAATCCTGTTTACAAGTTAGATGGTTGTGGTTACTGGTAAGCTATCATTATCTACCCATTCCTCCAACTAGGGTTTTTGTGTTGGTTTTAAATAAAACAAGGAACACGACTAGAGGAGTCATACCAAGTGGAAATCACAAGTCTTCTGTCTATGTGTCTGTCTGTGTGTCTGTCAGTGTGTCTGTCAGTGTGTCTATCTGTGTGTCTGTCTGTGTGACTATCTGTGTGGCTATCTGTGTGCCTGTGTGTCTGTCTGTGTGTCTGTCTGTGTGTCTGTCTGAGTGTCTGTCTGTGTGTGTCTGTGTGTCTGTCTGTATGTCTGTGTGTCTATTTGTGTGTATGTCTCTGTGTCTGTGTGTCTGTCTGTGTGTCTGTCTGTGTGTCTGTCTGTGTGTCAGTCTGTATTTTTGTCTGTGTGTCTGTCTGTGTGTCTGTCTGTGTGTCTGTCTGTGTGTCTGTCTGTGTGTGTATGTCTGTGTGTCTGTGTGTCTGTCTGTGTGTATGTCTGTGTGTCTGTGTGTCTGTCTGTGTGTCTGTCTGAGTGTCTGTCTGTGTGTCTGTCTGTGTGTCTGTGTGTGTCTGTCTGTGTGTCTGTCCGTGTTTCTATTTGTGTGTATGTCTCTGTGTCTGTGTGTCTGTCTGTGTGTCTGTCTGTGTGTCTATGTGTGTCTGTCTGTGTGTCTTTCTGTGTGTCTTTCTGTGTGTCTGTCTGTGTTTCTGTATGTGTGTCTGTCTGTGTGTCTGTCTGTGTGTCTGTCTGTGTGTCTGTCTGTGTGTCTGACTGTGTGTGTGTCTGTCAGTGTGTCCGTCTGTGTGTCTGTCTGTGTGTTTGTCTGTCTATCTGTCTGTCTATATGTGTGTCGGTCTGTGTGTCTGTTTATGTGTCTGTCTGTGTGTCTATCTGTGTGACTGTATGTTTGTATGTGTGTCTGTCTGTGTGTCTATCGGTGTGTCTTTGTGTCTGTCTGTGTGTCTGTGTGTCTATCTGTGTGTCTGTCAGTGTGTCTATCTGTGTGTCTGTCTGTGTGTCTATCTGTGTGTCTATATGTGTGTCTGTGTGTCTGTCTGTGTGTCTGTATGTGTGTCTATCTTTGTGTCGGTCTGTGTGTATGTCTGTGTGTCTGTCTGTGTGTCTGTCTGTGTGTTTGTATGTGTGTTTGTATGTGTGTCTGTCTGTATGTCTGTGTGTCTGTGTGTCTGTGTCTCTGTGTGTTTGCGTGTCTGTGTCTGTGTCTGTGTCTGTGTGTCTGTGTGTCTGTGTCTGTGTCTGTGTGTCTGTGTGTCTGTGTGTCTGTGTGTCTGTGTGTCTGTGTGTCTGTCTGTGTCTGTCTGTCTGTCTCTGTGTGTGTGTCTGTGTGTGTGTGTGTCTGTCTGTCTGACTGTCTGTCCGTCCGTCCGTCCGTCCGTCCGTCCGTGCCTCCGTCCCTCCGTCCCTCCGTCCCTCCGTCCCTCCGTCCGTCCGTCCGTCCAACATTGGTGCAAGGGTAGAGCGTCGGGCTCTTGGACCGAGGGTCCCGGGTTCGAATCCCCGTTAGGCGGGGTGAAAATTTCCAGGACTAACCGACAAACCCGCGCGATTACTGGTTTAGTATCCAGGAAGCAGTCATCGCGAGTGGCTTTGAACAAGCTTTAATTAGCCTCCTTCACAATCGATGTAAAACATATACGGCGAATGAAAGAATGATCTATTGTGGATTGTTTGGATGCCGTCGAGGGGGGGGGGGGCGTATTCATCACATTTAGTGATAGCTCTAGTTTTTGTTTGTATAAATGATTTCAATCATATAAACCTACTGAATTAAAAAAAGAAAATATTTAAACCGATGTCATGACCCAAAAATAGCAGTATATCAACAGGGAAGGAATACGCAACCCAATCTCCATATACATATATTCGGATAGTCCAAATTGTCCGAACTTCACAGGCAATTTTCTTAAAATGAAATGCCCCAGTCCGATTTTGGCCGATTTTTAGTATGTTGTTTCCGTGTACTAGTTCTATTCGAACATGCAAAAGAAACTTTTGTTGCACTTTGTTCTAGGTTACGCCCTTTTGTGGCTAGATTGACTGGACTATTCACTGTTATCTAGCCCTCGTCTACGGACTAGAGCTGCATTCTTATCTAGTCTGGTTCCGTCGTTCTATAACAAATTAGTAGCCAATGTAATGTTAAGGGGCAAGTAATCCAGACTACACTCTTTTCTAGACATCGTCTATGGACTAGAGCTGTACTCTTACCTAGTCTGGTTCCGTCGTACTATAATAAACTAGTAACCAATGTAATGTTAAGGGCAGGTAATCCAGACTACACTCTTATCTAACCCTCGTCTACGGGCTAAAGCTGTATTCTTACCTAGTCTGGTTCCGTCGTACTATAATAAATTAGTAACCAATGTAATGTTAAAGGGCAGGTAATCCAGCCTACACTCTTATCTAGCCCTCGTCTACTGACTAGAGCTGTACTCTTACCTAGTCTGGTTCCGTCGTACTTTACTAAATTAGTAACCAATGTAATGTTAAGGGGCAGGTAATCCAGACTACACTCTTATCTAGCCCTCGTCTAAGGACTAGAGATGCTTTCTTATCTAGTCTGGTTCCGTCGTACTATAATAAATTAGTAACCAATGCAATGTTAAAGGGCAGGTAATCCAGACTATACTCTTATCTAGCCCTCGTCTACGGACTAGAGCTGCTTTCCTATCTAGTCTGGTTCCGTCGTACTATAATAAACTAGTAACCAATGTAATGTTAAGGGCAGGTAATCCAGACTGAATTCTTATTTAGCCCTCGTCTACGGACTAGAGCTGCTTTCTTATCTAGTCTGGTTCCGTCGTACTATAATAAACTAGTAACCAATGTAAAGTTAAGGGCAGGTAATCCAGACTGAACTCTTATCTAGCCCTCGTCTACTGACTAGAGCTGTACTCTTATCCAGTCTGGTTCCGTCGTACTATAATAAATTAGTAACCAATGTAAAGTTAAGGGGCAGGTAATCCAGACTACACTCTTATCTAGCCCTCGTCTTAGGACTAGAGCTGCTTTCTTATCTAGTCTGGTTCCGTCGTACTATAATAAATTAGTAACCAATGTAATGTTAAGGGGCAGGTAATCCAGACAACATTCTTATCTAGACCTCGTCTGCGGACTATCATCGGTAAAGTTTTTGCAGCAAAAATTCTCGAATATTCAGGTGTAACCAAAAGACTTGTTCTATCGTCTTCTTACTGAGCTCGTCATTTCAATAGACTGCATTCTCGAAGCTGCCTATTCAAAATGACTTATCTTGCAGACATGTGCCCGTACTCACTGACCAAACCAACAAGACCTACGGAAGTTTTGGGGCTACTTAATTGCTTAGCTGGCTTGTTCACATGTTTTATAAAGCATGAAAGCTTCTTCCATGTTGATGCTTAACCAGAAAGTTTGAGTAGGTATCTTTACCTAATGTAAGTACATTACAAACTTCATCCTTCATTGGTACAGGTTAAGGTATTAGCCAAAATAATCGAGATTCCACCGCATGGGTGTAGCCGGTTCCGTCATAAAGATTTACGTGAAGCATCTATTTCGTCACCACATTAAACTACATTTGTATATCAGTTGGAAGGTCCTTCAATCGCGAAGCATTAACATTTTCTCCAAGTTTTCTTTTTCTATATTCGAGTTAATGTTTGTTTTCCTCTATCGTGGTATCTAATATGACCTCCATTTTCAGGAGATTTCAACAATGATAAACTCCTAATGTAAGCATTCTGATAAAGGTAGCAATACTAATGCGGGTACAATTTAGTACATTTAATAATAGAACAAACATTTAGGTTATTGCAAATTTCCAATGGTTTCCACAGTAAGCGATTGCTTGACCGGGTGATAGCCAATACATAAACCAATCACATCAATTTAAGGACAAGAAATGATAATTTGATTATATGCAAGTTATATCTATCCTTTATTTGACCACCAAATTGGTGTGGAGACATTTTTACCACACAACATATATAAAGACATACCATATTTATATCATACGGATTAATAAGCAAAATACACTTAAACACATCTTTAACAATTGCTTCAATTTCAATGTGGATGAACTTCAACAATGATCTAAATCATGTTTTGCGTGAGAGATGTTCTTTCTTTAACCCTTTCCCAAACAACAAATTTTCGACTGTCCCAAATTGAAAGAGTTTGCAGACGACATTTCAAAATGTGATGAACGAAAAAAACATTCTTCAGATAGAGCAGAAAACCTTGTCGGAAAAGGAGAAATTGCTCATGACGAGCAATTTCTCCTTTTTCCACAATGTTTTCTAAAAATCGTATGCAATAGAGTCGTCAAACGTCGTTATTGTTTGGGAAAGGGTTAAAAGCAACTTTGAGAACGTCTGTTCAATCTTAATCCCATGAATTAAATCGTTGAACAAATTTGAGCATGCTTGGTCTTTTGTATTGAAACTCATGTATATATTATATTTTCATAGAAATGTATTGTGGACTCTTCAAAACAAAATGAAGCTCATCTTTAATGTCACAAGTATTGTACTTAAGCCATATCCTTACGTTTCTTGGTATTAGTTGACGATTACTTCGACAAGTGATTTGTTTAGTACCATAATAAGCGAGTGTCTCGCATAATGGTCCAGTCAAAAGCTTTAACCACTGGCTTCATAAAAACAAAAACAAAACAAAACAAAAAAACATGAAAGCGTTACATAACATGACGAATAACAAATATAGGAAACCATGTGCAATGTTTATACCAGCAACATTTTGAGACAGAACTTTCTAAGCATATTATGATTTTTATTGAAATACAGTATATGTTATTCATCACTTATATATTGTCCTTTCATAACATCAGTTCTATTTTGAATCAATTCTATTGTTTTGTAATATGCAGATAATTTTGTATAGTATTGCAAATAAAGATTTTGTATTGTATTTGTATTGTATACGAAATGTGTCTAAAAAGTCATACACAACATAGAATAGATATACAATCATGCACAGTCCCTTGTGTACATGTGTACATTGCTAGACGAACTTGGCGTCAGAGATGTCACACTTTGGATATGGCACGAGTGTGACGAATACCAGAATTCATGCGTTCTGCACGTTGGCACTTGAAGACAGCGAGTTTCACAATCCGCCTCGTTTGAAGAATTGATGATCTCATCATTATAACCGCTGATATACCGGCCCATTTCTTTCTGGAAGGTGGAGCCAGAGACGGAACATGCTGTAAAACAAGTAACTGTTTGTTTGTTTGTTTGTTTGGGTTGGTTTGGTTTCACATCATCTCAAAAGTATTTCAGTTATATATCAATGTCCGGCTAATTATTGACGGAGAAACCACATGGGTAACAACTCATAAAGGCTGGTCAAGACGGGTTAGAACCATCTGCATTCCGTAAGTCTGCTGGGGCATTGCTTCGCATGAAAATGCAAAACTATTGCCACGGTGATTTGATCCCACGCGGAGAGAAGCGATATCATTTCAAGTTCTTAGCTTCCAAGCCGAACACAAGGTATATAAGTTTTTATAACAGATGCTGTAACGTTCTCGGAACTTTGTTGCAAATAAGGGAACCTAATGCATTGTTATAGAAAACATGCGGGTATATTTAAATGAACAGCAACACTGATCAATAGACGACTGTGTTTTTCCTGATCGAATGTGATTGTGTCTTTGAGAGGCTTATTTGCTCGGTTCGTTACCATACCAAAACTAAGGTTAATTGTCGATACAAATATTGAAACTATATGTCGATATGATTGTATGATATAATATCGGTGCCTTTACGTCCATTTCGTATTAGCCAATTCAGGCTACTCATAGGGAGGGACATCGGTTCAAAGTCTCATCCGAAGGACTGGTGAGGTGGGAAATACTAGAAAGTATCTCTGAAATTTTCAGAGGCGTCACCCGGAATCGAACCCGGAAATTCTGGATTATGAGTCGAGAGCTTTACTGTATTACAACACTTATTCTTGCCACTATCATGCCCAAGAGCATTATGTCAGTGTACCGTACGCACATTTGTAAGTTAAGCTGTCAGACCTTTAACCCTTTCCCAAACAATACCGACATTTGATTCACCGTCTTTGTTTTACATCGATTGTGAAGAAAACTTAAAGCTTGTTTAAAGCCACTCTCGATGACCGCATCCTGGATACTAAACCAGTAATCGCGCCGGTTTGTGGGTTAGTCTTGGAAATTTTCACCCTATATTCGAACCCGGGACCCTCGGTACAAGAGCCCGACGCTCTACCCCTGCTCCAATATCGTCGACATTTGACCACTTTGATGCAGACGACTTTAGAAAACATTGTGGAAAAAGGAGAAATTGCTCGTGACGAGCAATTTCTCCTTTTCCCACAATGTTTTCTGCCCTATCAGAAGATTATTTTCCAATTTCATCACATTTTTAAATGTTTTATGCAAACTCTGGCAAGTTGGGACAGTCTAAAGTTTGGTGTTTGGGAAAGGGTTAATAGACAGAACCAATGAAAAGCAAACATATTAATGTTACGTAAGTATATCGACGTACGTAGTAAGTCTTTATAGCCTGTCTGTCGTATATGGTATAAGTGACGCAATTGAATTATATCGAAGCACAAGTCATTTAACCCTTAGAATGCTGGGTAATTTTCTAGAAATAAATTTTTGTAGCGTCTGCTTTCCAAAACATTATATTTTCGCTTAACTTTGATGTGAAACAATACTCGATGTAGCAAACATGTTAGATCACAGGGCAGTCGCCAATTTACTTGTCGGCTGGCCTGGATCCAACCTGTTTACATGATGCATGAAGCCGGTTCCAGCATTATATGGGTTAGAACTCAAGCTAGAATACATGAACACTATGGTACTATCTTACTAACTTATATCTTTCATTGGCTTGAAAACTCCTGGATAGTAGTAATGCGTTCAAAACAGGAAGCGTTAATATTTCTTATAAAATATGAATTGAGAAGATCCACGTTACTTACATGTTACACAGGAGTAGGTGGCGCTGTTGTGGGCGTAACCATAATAACATTTACAGATGCCATCCCTGCATTCGGAGCGGGTGTCCACGCAGTGATCGTTTGTTGTACAGGGCATGCGCATGGTGGTTAACGTCTCTGCAACCTGACAGAAAGAGTTTAACTGTTGTGAATCGGTATTACTTAAAAATGTCTTCATTTAACTCTTATACTGCTGGAACCGACTTCATGTTTAAGCAAACATGTCAGATCCAGGCCAGCCGCCAAGTAAATTGGCGGCTGACCTATAATCTAACCTGTTTGCTACTCTGAGTATCTTTCCTTATCAAACATTAAGCAGATATTTAAGGTTCTGTAAAGCAGACGACACAATAATCGTATCCATGTTTACGATCTTGAGTCCGAACAAGATAGCCGCGCCACAGGTATTTTTGCTTTTTTTTACCTACTTTTACCAATGATAAGCCACACTGTGCACCCCGCGTGAGTTGACAATCAACTTTCCAGTTCTTGTTGTATGTGATAACCCTTGCTTTAGAACGGCGTAATATCTAACGATCGGCAGAGAAATCGCAGTCGACGGGTGAGCATGTCCAAAGCAGTCGGTCTTCGACAGCGATTTCTCTGCCGAGTGTTAGATTTAACGTTCGCTGTTTTAAAGCATCGATTAACACATACCACCAGAGCTGGAAAGTTGATGATCAACATGCGGTGTACACATTCAAGCTATCATTAGCAAAGGTAGGTGAAAACAGCAAAAATTCCTGTTCCGTCATTGGCGATGCCATCTAGTTCGGACACAAGATCGTGAACCTCGGTCACGTGATTCCCCCGCTGGTCTGTACATGCGTGCAATTGTATGTACTAGTAGCTGCCTTTATTTTCACTTCCGGAGAAATAAGACATTACTACTATTCTAATTCTTATATATCCTTGTATAATGAGAATTGAGTTTTACTGATTAATAATTATTGTGACAGAAATACCTTCCCATGAAAAAAATCAAAAGAATAGACGCTAGCCATATCTTTTTTCAGAGTATACAACGACAGTGGTCCAGGGGTAGAGCGTCGGCCTCGGGACACGATGGTCGTGGGTTCGAATCCCGTGAAAAGCGGGACCTGCCTTGCGACCTTTCATTAATCGTTAATCACAGTCGATGTAAAATAAATAAGTTCAAACTAAACATTCTCTTACTTATTTTAACCCTTTACGGTATATAGCGCCGTTCGCCGCCTTATCGATTACCGTATAAAACCCTTTTCGCCGTTATACCTATTACCGTATAAAACCTATTTTGACGTTCTATCGATTACCGCATAGAACGCTTTTTGACAGCTGAAAAATTGATTCAACTTTAGCTCTTAAAAACACATCTTTGCACACACGTCATTTTCTCCAAAGTTTATTTTCCTCTTAAATAAATATGTCTTATTTCATTTCCGATGATAAAATTATAGGGTCAAAGTTTAAACTTTTGCTCTAGAGAGAATCTTTTGATAATGGTCTCACGACACGCTTATGGAAATAACGCTATCAAATTGAGATGAAGGGAATCCAAATTACCAATCCAATTAATGAGAAGTCTTCCGGTCACACTGCCGATTTGTAAAGACTCGATAAGGATTTCATGCAATTCTTTAGTAACTTAACACATTTCTAAAAATACTATTCAATTAAAACGAGAGCATACGGCACGCGACCTGTTAAGGATGTTTATGACACGGAGCTATTGTTCAAAGTTTAAAGGCGATTGAAAATCGAGCTGTCAAATAATTGACGTTATAAAGACGGCCTTTTTAAAATATTTAGCCAATTTGGTGTTTCCGTTCGCAAGTCAGACATCAATGTAGATTCAGAGCAGTAATTTGATCTTTTTTTTTTAAGCCTGAAGATGATGAAATGTTGATAAATATTACCAATTCACGGACAAGAAAATTAAATCATTCCTCCGACTTTGACTACAACTACGAGCTTTTGGTAAATTCATCACCCATGGACACGTATTTTACGGAAATATTAGCATGTTTCGTTGCCAAAATGAGTTGATTTTTACTGTTTTACATTTATTAGAAGGACCCGGTTTAACTTCTTTACAAAGCAATATTGCGTTGAAAAACATTCTTTTCTTCATTTTGGAAACGGTTTGAATGGGAATTGAAGTAAAACGATTCAGCTTTGTTGAGAAATATGCAAAGACAAAGTATGTATTTCGAGTCATGAATGGTATTTTTCGGCAACAAAATTCCCTGCAATTGATGACAAAACAGAAAAACAAATTAGGGATCTCTCAGGGAGAACACATAAGTCATATTATTACTTTTGATTTTGTATAATTCATGCCGTAATATACATTTTCATTGTTTGTTTAATTTTCTACAACTTAATCCTGATATGAATGTATCACTAAATAAAGAAAAAAACATCAACTTAAAGGGAATTTTGTTCTCGTCGTCTTTTATTCTTTGAGAAAATCTATTAGATGAATGTAAAATGCATTAATTTGGGTTTGATTAACAGTACCCCAATCAATAACAATTATCGGAGATAATCCTGTGCAAATAGGTACCCAGGGTGACTAATTATGTATGCGTTAATGGTCTTCGATAATCGGATGGTTTATACCTATAGTGTCACTGATAAGCCTTATCTCTATACCTTAAAGGGTTAAATGGGACTCCCGGCACACTATTTCATTTACATTGAAGACATATATATGCAAGTTCATTTATGTACAGAAAAAATATATAGTTTACGATAGACAAGTGGCTTGCATTAGTAGTTAGAAAAGAAGCCATCCAGTTTCAATTTCACAATGGCGACGCACTAAATACGGAGTGTCTCTGAGAAAGGCACTATGTGCTAAACTAACAATGACAGAGAACTACACAGGTGCTCAGAAAGGTGAACTGTTGCACCGATAAAACTTAAAGCCTCATGAAAGGGGATTAATGCTATATCAAACTAGATTATTTGGTAAACCTTTGGCCAGATTCGAATAGTTATCACCAAAAGATACCATCAGCACAACTTAAACATGAGAGCTAACAAGAAATAACCCAGATTAGCAAGTTTGATAATTCAGATTGCCTAATTCTTCACCTCTGGTCACGTGTTACACAACTGTTTGAAACAATCAAGCAGAAGCCGTTATTTCAAATACGTAAACAAATATATTGTTGATAAATACGATTGCACTGGAGAGAGCTTTATTTTAAGCACACAATAACTTACGTTAAAGGAGTTCATCAAATGGGGTCTCATATGATCCATAAATTAGTTTTCTGACTTTTTACTTTTATGAACATAAAACAAGAACTCCATGTATTTATTCTTTCAGTAATGTATTTGTACTCATATTCTTTCATGTGCCTTTAAGCAATTCAGAGTTGTATTCAACCAAATAATGAATATGGGCGACAGTGGCACAGTGGTACAGTGTTAGAGCGTCGTACCCACTAACCGGTGCGATTACTGGTGTATTGTCCAGGAATTAGTCATCGAAAGTGACACGGAGGGCTTTGTTAAGCCTCCTTCAAAAATTATGCAAACAAACAAATAAATATTCTTACCTTTCCACCATAGGAATACAGCTGCACGCCGGGGACGATCGAACCCTGTAGTGTAGAAGGACGGACTGCCATTGCGTTTGTTTTACACAGTCGTGAACTCTTGTCGTATACAGCAGACTGACATTCGACGCTCCTCTGACATTCGACAAAGCACTCCATCAAACTCTGACAATCGAATGCGTTCAACGGTCGTCCATAGTTTCTTTCCGTGACCTTGGTTATCTCAAATGAACCGGAAAGGACCTCTGGCCTCACGTGTTGAAGCGTGATGATAAGCAGGGTTGTCAAGGAAACGCACATCATTTTCATTCTTTAATATCTGGTTTGATTTACTTTTTCTTCTGTGACTGAATCTAGCATTATTGGTCTGTACCTGTTAAAATCTAAAACAAAAAACGCAAAAAGAAATTAAGAAAAATAAAAGAAAGAAAAGAGTGGTTAGATTTTTGGTGGTGCGTTCGAGGTAGTACACGAATGATGCTAGTCTCCCTCTATTTTCTTATCGACATAGACCCACTTCTTATACACCTTATTACTTTCACCAGCTTTGTATTATGATTTGTCGGAATTTACCATTACACTTTATGGCATCATGTATAATTCAAGTATATGTTTCTTAAAATGTAGTTTCATGGATGAACATTATCTAGTTTTCCCGTTTATCCAAACGTTTTAAAAAGAAATGCAACAGTTCATCTTATATCTACCGTAGCAACACGTTTCATTCGTTTTATGCAAACTCTCAATGAACTTCTTTTTGAGGTGTCTGCTATATGCGCTTTTAGAAAATCGTTGATCAAAGGCCTTATTGCTCAAATTAAGCAGTTTATTATTTAACAGATTTATTTCTATCGATTTTCTCAAAATATTTATCTTTATCTCTTTGCTGTTCATTTTAGTTTTGACCAGTCGCATTTTGGTTTGCTGTTGCTTTTCGGATTAACCAGTCGCATTTTGTTTGCAGTTGTGTTCAGACTAGACAAGTTGCATATTTACATAATTTAGAATTAGTTATACATTCATCAAAAATAGCCAACGCGCTTACTGGCCTTTATTTTATAAGTAATTCTCGATAGCACTGCTCATCAATAACTGCAATAGACTACAGAAATAACTACAGACAAATGCAAACAGGTTTACAACCATTCCCAAAGTACAGGAATAAATAGTTCAAATTATATTCCGAATTCCTAATTTCCTCTAAAACTCTTTCCACTTTTTATTATATCATTCACTTGCAAGTTCATCCGACTGAAAATAAAAACTAATCCAATATCAACTGGAAACCGGTATTCGACATGAGTACAATAACATTGATTTAAATTAATTGGCTTTACAAATTGTTTTAAAGTTGAATTATTGAAACATAGTTGAAGTTGCACAGTAAAACGCTCTTCTGCATTCTATGTGCAATTTTCGGAATGGCAGAACTGTTAGAAACTCGTTACCTGCGTCTCATTTATGATTAAAAAGTCCTTATGTGTTTTACCATAAAACGAAAACAAAGGAAAAGGAACACTTATACATTATTTACAAAACATGTTAATGATCATAACAACATGAAGAGGGGAAGGATGATGCTGATGCTGAGGTTGATGATGAAAAAAATAGATAATGAAAATAATTGAAATAATGAAAATAATGATGATAATGATAACAATTGAAAATACAAGTGATAATGATTCAAGGTAGTTAGATCCGAACATGACAATGATTAAAGTCAATGATAATAATGATAATAATGATATACTGACAATGACAAGACAAATGATATAGATTCAAAGTAGTTAAAACTGAACGTGACACTGATAATAGTCAAAGACAATAATGATTATGAAAGGATGATGAAAGCACTTGCTTTTTTTTTTCAGAACCAAATACCCAATTATCTGTTGTTCCGTTTATGAAGAAAAACATTTTATTTCAACTGAAGCATAAACAGCTCATGGTTGACAAAGATACAACAAAAATATATGAAAACCTGTTTACTAACTAACCAGAACGAATGTTTTACCTTGACTAATACTTCCGCAAATAGAGAAAGAATGTGTCCACTCTCCAATTCTTTAGAAAGGTATCGAATATGAGCAGTAATGGCCCAATATCAAAATGCCAGGCTATTGTTTCATATGGACCAATGGGACGTTTTGTACCTACGCTTTACTTGATGTCGTCTGGATTCTAACCCATTACTCCATAATCCCTCTCTTTGTCGCATATGTTGCTTAACCCTTTCCCAAACAACACATGTTCGACTCTCCCAAATTGAAAGATTTTGCAGACAACATTCCAAAATGTGATGAAATCGGAAAATAATCTTCTGATAGAGCAGACAACATTGTGGGAAAAGGAAAAAATGCTCGTTACGAGCAATTTCTCCTTTTCCCACAATGTTTTCTAAAGTCGTATGCAACAAAGTCGTCAAATGTCGTGATTGTTTGGGAAAGGGTTAAGGCTTTTGAAAGAAACCTATGAAAAAGAGGACGAATTGCTACATATGAACATTGAATCATAATCTTGTAATGATAGTTTCAACATAATATCGTACAGTAACGGTATTTCATGCATACCTTTTCTTAGGTCGTCTGCTGTTGATTTCAATTTGGACCAGTAATATATCTACTTTTAGAGAAATTTGTTAAGAGGCGTTTGCGGATAGCTTTCTAATGCATTTACCGTTTATAAAGAAAAAGGATATTAACAAATTAACAAACTGCGAATTTTCTTCTTTACCGCAATGGCTAGAGATCAAGAAAGGAATAAATACAACATGTTCTTACAATGTTTCAAATTTGGGTCCGAGATGAACTACTCCATCAGTGATTCACATATTTTTTCCTTTAGTTCGGCAGTCACGTTGTTAGATTGTTTAAACAGACAGGGCCAAGTCGCGAAAGAAGGGGGAAAACCGAAGTCCTTTAATAAAGCTTATCTGTTCCTTTAAAGTTTGTTTTTTTCAAAACAAAGCGCTATTCGCTCGTTGCTTCACGATTGAATCCATTGGAATCTATATCGAGGTGAACCCAAGATCAATCTGATCTTATCAAGTTTATCCAATAATAAGAACACATATGATATAAAATGGAAGCCGTCTTGTTGCTTCTTTCAATACTACTTTCGTTCTACTATCGTTGTCGATCGTAAATGTCAAACGCAAAATCTACACACTCATCTTATTCCATTAAGGAAACAAATTATATCAGAACTTATAATTTCATTTTTACGTTTGAGTTACTGACTAAAAGTAATGGTTTTAATTGATGTTCAACATTTCCATATAGATAACTTCTTAACGTGGACGCTCATAGGAAATGTGTTATTAACCGGGACATCTATCACAAAATATGTAACCCTACACTCATCATACGAAACACATTATTCAGGTCACGAAAATGTTCGAGTAGATACGATTGACCCACGATATGACAACCCGAACTTGTTTTCTTTCACCGATAATGCATGTCCCTCCGATATGGTACTTTTCGCCAAGGTTTCGTAAACACACGTTTACTCGAGACTTGTCCGGTGATTTACTTGTGGGACTAGACTGTTTCTGGTTCGACTAATTACGTGTTTAATAAGTAATATTCATATATGGATTTTGATGTATTTATTCTATAAAGGACTTAACTGTCGTCTGATTCAGTTTTCTCGGTACAAAAAAAGGTCAAAAGAAAATATTACATGTGCTAGGAAACAGTCGTCTTAGAAACATCTTACCATTTCAGTTTCATCCTATAGATAGATATCACAGCGAAATTAACAGTTTTCTTC
This sequence comes from Cerastoderma edule, assembly GCA_947846245.1. Taxonomy (NCBI): domain Eukaryota; kingdom Metazoa; phylum Mollusca; class Bivalvia; order Cardiida; family Cardiidae; genus Cerastoderma; species Cerastoderma edule. The sequence goes on along the minus strand of OX401411.1, from coordinate 12,326,459 downwards.
CTTCATTTTTTTTATGATATCGTTAACTATTCCCATACTCAATGTATATCTAAACATACATATACGCGGACGTTCGCATGTGTATATATGTACTTGTATATGAATTTTAAGATTGTTGAACCGTGTAATGTAGTTACCATAAAAAAAATTGTTAATAATTTTAAAAATCAAATCTTGTCTTTGAAATGTCATCATCCTGGAAAGAACATTATAAGCAAATGTGTCCTTTCGTCTTAATCTATATGACAAATACACTTATATAATTGGAGCATTTTACAAGTAAAATTCTCTTCCGAAAAATCGTGTTTTGATGATAATATGCAGGAAGTGTACAATTATGACTTACCCATTTGTTCAAGTAAATTGGCGGCTGGCCTGTGATCAACCTGTTTGCTACTCTAAGTATCTTTCCTCATCAAAATAAAGCAGATATCTATCGTTTTGGAAATGAGACGAAAGAAAAATCTAGTTTAAAAGAATTACCCTTTATTCTAAGGGCTAAATAACGTGGGATGATTGACACATCTTTCATTTTTAATTAAAACAAGCGATGCTTATAATTTTTATATCATTCATTTTGACCAATATGGTCAATAAAAGATAAGCAACAAATAAAAGCATGGCGTTGTAATGGGCGGAGTAAGAAACGTTTGCACTTATAATAACATATGACTGTTTCCATTTTTAAATTGATTAACCCTTTCCCAAACAACACGTTTTCAACTGTCTCAAATTGAAAGAGTTTGCAGACGACATTTCAAAAGGTGATGAAATTGGAAAATAATCTTCTGATAGGACAGAAAATATTGTGGGAAAAGGAAAAAATGCTCGTTACGAGTAATTTCTCCTTTACAACAATTTTTTCTAAGGTCGTCTGCAACAAAGTGGTCATATGTCGTTACTGGAAAAGGGTTAACACAAATTCTCTGTTTCATGAACGTGTTACTTAACTCAGCTGCTTCAGATGGTTATGGGTACTAATACCAAATTTGACAATCCGATTATTAATCGAACTAACGTTTTTTATATCCATTTGCTTGTTTACTAACATTATTCTTTACTTGCCTAAGAATGCCTTATTAACCCATTTAACATGTATATGTACACATCTTGTTAATTGGATAATTATATACTTATTGACATTTGATGAACTCAAATAGAGTTCATCAACGTCTTGTTTAAACTTTTATGACTAATACATCCTTTTGAATTTAATAAAAGGAGAAACAGTTTAACTATCCCTCGAAATGTAACAAGGTCGACAACTGCAACTAAATTTGCATTAAATCCATATATAATTGCCTCCCTTGTTAAGATATAGTTCATACCACGTTTATGTTTATCGTGCGTATTTTCTCATCAAAGATTTTCATTTATTATTGTGCTATGTAACTTGAGAGTAATTGCTATGGTTCCATACATCTTTCTTTTTAAACAAAATGTGTCTTTGAAATTAAAAGGATTGTGGACTTAAATACAAGAAAACTCAAGATACCCATTCTAACTTTTAATATCTCACATGCCTTTTTTAAACTACTGTTTGCAAGATTAACTTTTACCAAACGCCATTTTTTCAACTGTCCCAAATTGAAAGAGTTAGCAGACAACATTTCAAAATGTGATGAAATTAGACAATAATATTTTGATAGGGCAGCAAACATTGTGGTAAAGTAGTGTTTTCCCGAGTCTTCTGCAACAAAGTGGTCAAAAGTCGTTATTGTTTGGTAGTGGGTTAAGTACTGAAATCTATTCAAGAACCATTCCTATTTCTAATTCCGGACTCATAGGTGTGTTGTCTTTTTGAGTGGGAACGGTACATGCTATTATCCTTAATGTTAATGATCTAATATCAAAAGAAGTTAACTTTGCGATTATGAACTCAAGCATATATGTCCTTTCTCTGGAAGGAATGCGTTATTAGTACATCGTTTTAAAGGAAACAAAATGATGTTATTAGATAACGTTTCGTTTATAAAAATATATTGTCAGAGTTTATTGCAACTAGTCCTTCGGATGAGTCTTTAACCCTTTCCAAAATGCCGAATTTTCGACTGTTCCAAATTGAAAGAGTTCGCAGACGACATTTCAAAATGTGATGAAATTGAAAAATAATCTTATGACAGGGCAGAAACATTGTGAGAAAATGAGAAATTGCTCGTCTTTTTCCCACCATGTTTTCAATAGTCATCTGCAACAAACACGTCAGATGTCGTTATTGTTTGGTAAGGGGTTAAACCAAGGTCCACCCCCTAATTGTAGCTATCGGCTTATACAAAATGGCATAAAACACAGATAATTACTCACCGAAAAAGTATTAAAAAGGTATTTTTCTTTCTTTCAGGAAGCCACGAATAAACTCCATAAGGCCAAAAAAGATCGACTTATCATGGAAGAGAGGGTTAAGTTGTACAAAACGAAAACCTCGGCTGGCCTGAACCGACCCATACAGCCGCATGTAGATCCTCTGGTTACACACAGGGGACCAGGAGCGTTCTGCCAACGGGACTTCGTTAAAGTTACCGCAGATGCCCAACAACATGTGAGTAGTGTTACGTCTGAAGATCAGGCTGAAAATTGTGATGATACACTGCCTGAGCTTACTAATAAACTATCGATGAAGACGGATAAAAACGAAGACGCACAGGCTGGTAATGACGTTGGTGTTCTGCCTGAGCTGACTGATAAACTACCAGTGAAGGCAGACATAGACAAAGACACTCGAGACGTGTCAAAGACAGATGCAAAAAAGGAGGACACTGTTGCACACGCTGACCTACAGAACAACGCTTCGGGCGAAGATCACTCTACTGAACTTCAAACTGAATCAAGCGAAATGAATTGTGAGCCACCTCTTAAAGAAAGTGCTTTTGAACAAGCTGCTGTCGAAAAGGAAGCTGACATTCAGATGGATAATCCTGAAATTCCTGAAAATGTCAACAATCATAAAACCGAAGCATCAACAGAAGATGATGCACAGACAAATCTTGTCAGCACAGATGAACCAATTGACAAAACCAACTATTTGACACAAAGTCCCGATAAAAACACAGATACGGATATAAAGCCTGGAAGCTCAATACAGATAAGTGGCGATGATGTCACACACTGTGACACTACCGAACCTGATAACAATACTTGGACAGAAAAGTACCTAATCACAGATGGTCATCAACCTGGGGTAGAAGCTGATGTAGCAAAAGAACTTGACAACCAAGCCGAGCCAACGACACAAAGTCTAGCCACAGACGCACGCCCTGATTGTTACTTGCAGAAAACTGATATTGCCAACAATAACAAAGATGATAAAGTTGGTCAAAATGAATGGACTGACCAATACTTGATCGCAGATGACGAAGGTAATGGTGAACAACAGGACAAAATGATTAATGTTGGTGTTATGACATAAGTCTATTTCTAAAGGAATGAGAATTGAACAATGTCCCAATATTAAAATATGACAGAATATCCATATAGACGCAGATTTTTAGCGTAAGTATTGGTAAAACTCTACCCAGATGTATCGATGCGTGTACAGCTGAAAGTCGCTATATGAGTCCTAATTTGATGTATTAGCGTGATTCTCCATTATAATCTAAAACATGTGGCTAATTTAGATCAAATCAAGTTTAAATTCTTTGTTCAATTCTCATT
>OX401411.1:12298922-12322308 GCA_947846245.1 Cerastoderma edule | reverse complement strand
AGATAAGTGGCGATGATGTTACACACTGTGACACTACCGAACCTGATAACAATAATTGGACAGAAAAGTACCTAATCACAGATGGTCATCAACCTGGGGTAGAAGCTGATGTAGCAAAAGAACTTGACAACCGAGCCGAGCCAACGACACAAAGTCTAGCCACAGACGCACGCCCTGATTGTTACTTTACTTGCAGAAAACTGATATTGCCAACAATAACAAAGATGATAAAATTGGTCAAAATGAATGGACTGACCAATACTTGATCGCAGATGACGAAGGTAATGGTGAACAACAGGACAAAATGATTAATGTTGGTGTCATGACATAAGTCTATTTCTAAAGGAATGAGAATTGAACAAAGAATTTAAACTTGATTTGATCTAAATTAGCCACATGTTTTAGATTATAATGGAGAATCACGCTAATACATCAAATTAGGACTCATATAGCGACTTTCAGCTGTACACGCATCGATACATCTGGGTAGAGTTTTACCAATACTTACGCTAAAAATCTGCGTCTATATGGATATTCTGTCATATTTCAATATTGGGACATTGTTTATTAAGAATTAGAGGTTCTCCAGACACTTCTTATGATGTGTCACATATCTGATTACACTGGAAAGACGCTTTAAAGATGGATATAATTATTCTCAGAAAGACATGCTTCTATCGTGTTATTTATTATTTGAATATAAACTTTTTATTCATATACATGTATTTCCATTCCATTTGATTGATATATATTTTTACGAAATAAATCATTAACGCTTAATTTGTGTTATTTCAGTCTATAACTACTCCCTGCTTAAATCAATATATATCTGTGTTCATTAAATAATCGGTTGAATGGCTCGATACCGAATGTCGATACCGAATGGTCGTTGTTTGACGAGGGCTAGATACTTTTGAATGTGTCGAACTCATTTGATATCACTTGAAATCCACTTCAGACATAATCTTTACTTCGAATGGGTGAATACACGAATGAGCAAAAAAAAATATAACGGGTTAAAAGCTGTTTGAATGAATATTGACACAACTCAATAATTTCTGCAGGAAATGGGCTTACATTCGGCAGAGTGGCATGTATTAAAGACACATTTGGCAATTTCTCTGTGGAGTTGGGTTCAGGTCGAAAATTGGCAATTAAGGGGCCAAGGGAATTGAGTTCACCTCTGAGAAAAGCATGATTTAAGTTCAATAACCAAGTTTTGTGATTCGCGTTTGACAGAGCAGACTTTGAAAAGCACGTGATCTTGTTTGTCCATCATTAATTGTTTCGATTTACACGAAAGATCGCCTTTGACAACAAATTTCTTAGTTTGAATAAAGATAAACAGATACAAATATAAGCTGTTGATGTGAACATAGTATCATAAGTGTGTATTATTGAGTGATTCACATTTGAATAACAGAGACAAAAAAAGAATTAACCTATTCTCCCTTTGCCAGACTAATCTGAACTTTGACTTCTTCCATGCATTATTATTCACTTTTTAAGGAAAACGTTTTATCATGAAATATCCTTTTTCTAAAAACTGAATGATAAACGGTTAAGTCACCCAAATTCTATGTGAAATGTAATACAATAACCTAAGTTACACTCTGTATCAAGAGTGAAACCATTCCACACTAAAACACAGCAACAAACAATGGATTGAAATCTTGAAATTTTGAGTGATAAATTCTAATTTCTATTGATTAACCCTTTACCAAACACCAAGTTTTGTTCGTGGCAAATTTAGCATGTATTTTAACATAACACAAGTAAAGCAGAAACTATAGAGATTTTGAAAGTCTTTTAGTCAATGATCTGTACATGTCTTTGGGTATTCCATTTTAAAAGAAAACAACCGCCAAAATCTTGCACAATTTCGAACCCCAAGCCACAACTTGAAAATGAAAAAGAGTTTTCAATAGGGTACAGATAGAAACATAAGAGTTTGCTAAATTTTGCACAGAGCACACTGTAGACAGTGTTGAGACCGAATTCCATTTTATATTTGAGTGTCAGTTTTTATCAAAGATCAAGAATAAAATTAAGTAGTTGAATTATATTCTCTTCTGTGGACAATTTCAATAGACGTCTATCCCCAAAAGACCATTATACTATCAACCCATTAACAAACAAAACGACATTTAACCACTCTGTTACGGATGACTCTGGAAAACATTGTGGGAAAAGGGGAAATTGCTCGTAATGATCAATTTCTCCTTTTCCCACAATGTTTCCTGCCCTATCGGAAGATTATTCTTTAATTTCATCACAGTTTAAAATGTCGCCTCAACTCTTTCAATTTATGACAGTCGAACAGTTGGTGCTTGGTAAAGGGTTAAACATATATTTTAATTTTGTGTGAAGCCTCCGATAGACTAAAATGACAGATAAATATGTGTCGTTTTTGTCTTTTGATTTACAATATTTTTTTTTGTATGCGCTGATGTCGTGATAAAATGTTTCTGACTACACGTTTTCATTCATGATTTTTGCATTGTGTCTCTCTGTGTACCACAAACGTGAGAATATCCTTATGTGTTGCTTCATAGGCCTTCATTACTGGAATAAAACAATCATTCTATTATTGCATTGTAGTTAAGTGTTACATAAAACCAAAGCAATCAATTGTTGGAAATCACCTTGGAAGCATTACAAAGCATAACGATCGTTCAATTTAGTGGTCCAAGAAATATCTTTTGTGTCACTATTTGAAATTTCACACATGAATAGAGTTCTCCTTGTGCAAGTCTCAAAGCTTTACTCTTGTCAGCCGGGAGACATCCTCTCGTGAATATTCGAATTGACATGGCCCTGATTCGAACAACCTGCAGCGGAGAGGGCCGCGTGATTAAAAGTTCTGTACTCTAACAACTAGGTCGTTTACATCAAGGCGCTCAGTGCACCTATCCACGAATCCTCGTTCATTTGGGTTGTCCTTTTGGATGCCGTTGGGGGGGTATTCATCACATTCAGTGATAGCTCTAGTTTTTGTTTGTATAATTGATTTCAATCATAGAAACCTAATGAATTAAAAAAGAAAATATTTAAACCGATATCATGACCCCAAAATAGCAGTATATCAACAGGGAAGGAATACGCAACCCATTCTGCATTTTAAAGTGTATATATAGTCGGATAGTCCACATTGTCCGAACAGGCAATTTTCTCAAAATGACCCAGTTCGATTTTGGCCGATTTTTAGTATGTTGTTTCCGTATACTAGTTCTATTAAAAAATGCAAAAACAGCTTTTGTTGCAATTTGTTCTAGGTTACGTCCCTTTTGTGGCTTAATTGACTGGACTATACACTCTTATCTAGCCCTCATCTAAGAACTAAAGCTGTACTCTTACCTAGTCTGGTTCCATCGTACTATAATAAATTAGTAACCAATGTAATGTTAAGGGCAGTTAATGCAGACTACTCTCTTATCTAGCCCTCGTCTACGGACTAGAGCTGCTTTCTTATCTAGTCTGGTTCCGTCGTACTATAATAAATTAGTAACCAATGTAATGTTAAGGGGCAGGTAATCCAGACTACACTCTTATATAGCCCTCTTCTACGGACTAGAGCTGTACTCTTACCTAGCCTGGTTCCGTCGTACTATAATAAATTAGTAACCAATGTAATGTTAAGCGCAGTTAATCCAGACTACACTCTTATCTAGCCCTCGTCTACGGACTAGAGCTGCATTCTTATCTTGTCTGGTTCCGTCGTTCTATAATAAATTAGTAACCAATGTAATGTTAAGGGGCAGGTAATCCAGACTACACTCTTATATAGCCCTCGACTACGGACTTGAGCTGTTGTCTTATCTAGTCTAGTTCCGTCGTACTATAATAAATTAGTAACCAATGTAATGTTAAGGGGGCAGGTAATCCAGACTACACTCTTATATAGCCCTCGTCTACGGACTAGAGCTGTACTCTTACCTAGCCTGGTTCCGTCGTACTATAATAAATTAGTAACCAATGTAATGTTAAAGGGCAGGTAATCCAGACTACACTCTTATCTAGCTCTCGTCTACAGACTAGAGTTGTACTCTTATCTAGTCTGGTTCCGTCGTACTATAATAAACTAGTAACCAATGTAATGTTACGGGCAGGTAATCCAGACTGAACTCTTATCTAGCCCTCGTCTACGGACTAGAGCTGCTTTCTTATCTAGTCTGGTTCCGTCGTACTATAATAAATTAGTAACCAATGTAATGTTACGGTCAGGTAATCCAGACTACACTCTTATCTAGACCTCGTCTGCGGACTATCACCGGTATAGCTTTTGCATCAAAAATTCTCGAATACCGGTGTAACCAAAAGACTTGTTCTATCGTCTTCTTACTGAGCTCGTCATTTCAATAGACTGCATTCTCGAAGCTGCCTATTCAAAATGACTTATCTTGCAGACATGTGCCCGTACGCCCTGACCAAACCAACAAGACCTTGGGAAGTTATTTGGCTACTTAATTGCTTAGCTGGCTTGTTCACATGTTTTATAAAGCATGAAAGCTTCTTCCAAGTTGATGCTTAACCAGAAAGTTTGAGTAGGTATATTCACCTTATGTAAGTACAGTACAAACTTCATCCTTCATTGTTACAGGTTAAGGTATTAGCCAAAATAATCGAGATTCCACCGCATGGGTATAGGCGGATTCATCATAAAGATTTACGTGAAGCATCTATTTCGTCACCATTAAACTACATTTTTATATCAGTTGGAAGGTCCTTCAATTGCGAAGCATTAACACTTTCTCCAAGTTTTCTTTTTCTATATTCGAGTTAATGTTTGTTTTCCTTTATCGTGGTATCTAATATGACCTCCATTTTCAGGAGATTTCAACAATGATAATCCCCTAATGTAAGCATTCTGATAAAAGTCGCATTACTAATGCGGGTACAATTTAGTACATTTAATAATAGAACAAACATTTAGGTTATTGCAAATTTCCAATGGTTTCCCCAGTAAGCGATTGATTGACCGGGTGCTAGCCAATACATAAACCAATCACATCAATTTAAGGACAAAAATGATAATTTGATTATATGTAAGTTATATCTATCCTTCATTTGACCATCAAATGGGTGTGGAGATTTTTTTTCTATCCTTTATTTGACCACCAAATGGGTGTTGAGATATTTTTACCACACAACATGTATAAAGACATACCACATTTTTATATCATACGGAATAATAAGCAAAGTACACTTAAACACATCTTTAACAATTACTTCAATTTCGATGTGGATGAACTTCAACAATGATCTAAATCATGTTTTGCGTGAGAAATGTTCTTTCTTTAACCCTTTCCCAAACAACAAATTTTCGACTGTCCCAACTTGAAAGAGTTTGTAGACGACATTTCAAAATGTGATGAAAGAATAAAACATTCTTCAGATAGAGCAGAAAACCTTGTGGGAAAAGGAGAAATTGCTCGTGACGAGCAATTTCTCCTTTTTCCACAATGATTTCTAAAAATCGTCTGCAACAGAGTCGTCAAATGTCGTTATTGTTTGGGAAAGGGTTAAAAGCAACTTTGAGAACGTCTGTTCAATCTTAATCCCATGATTTAATCGTTGAACAAATTTGAGCATGCTTGGTCTTTTGTAATGAAACTCATGTATATATTATATTTTCATAGAAATGTATTGTGGACTCTTCAAAACAAAATGAAGCTAATCTTTAATGTCACAAGTATTGTACTTAAGCCATATCCTTACGTTTCTTGGTATTAGTTGACGATTACTTCGACAAGTGATAAGTTTAGTACCATAATAAGCGAGTGTCTCCCATAATGAACTAGTCAAAAGCTTTAACCACTGGCTTCATAAAAACAAAAACAAAACGAAACAAATAAAAATGAAAGCGTTACAAAACATGAAGAATGACAAATGTAGGAAACCATGTGCAATATTTATACCAGCAACATTTTGAGACAGAACTTTCTAAGCCTACTATGATTTATATGAAAATACAGTATATGTTAATCAACATTTATATATTGTCCTTTCATAACATCAGTTCTATTTTGAATCAATTCTATTGTTTTGTAATATGCAGATAATTTTGTATAGTATTGCAAATAAAGATTTTGTATTGTATTTGTATTGTATACGAAATGTGTCTAAAAAGTCATACACAACATAGAATAGATATACAATCATGCACAGTCCCTTGTGTACAGGTTATGGTTGTCCGAACTATACGAACTTGACGTCAGAGATGTCACACTTTGGATAAAGCACGAGTGTGTCGAATACCTGAATTCATACGTTCTGCACGTTGGCACTTGAAGACAGCGAGTTTCACAATCCGCCTCGTTTGAAGAATTGATGATCACATCATTATTATCTTTGATATACCGGCCTTTTTCTTTCTGGAAGGTGGAGCCATAGACGGAACATGCTGTAAAACAAGTAACTGTTTGTTTGTTTGTTTGTTTGGGTTGGTTTGGTTTCACATCATCTCAAAAGTATTTCAGTTATATTGCAATGTCCGGCTAATTGTTGATGGAGAAACCACATGGGTAACAACTCATAAAGGCTGGTCAAGACGGGTTAGAACCATCTACATTCCGTAAGACTGATGGGGGATTACTTCGCATGAAAATGCAAAACTATTGCTACGGTGATTTGAACCCACGCGGAGAGAAGCGATATCATTTCAAGTTCTTGGCTTCCAAGCCGAACACAAGGTATATAAGTTTATATAACAGATGCTGTAACGTTCTCGGAACTTGTTTGCCAATAAGGGAACCTAATGCATTGTTAAAAAAACATGCGGGTATATTTAAATGAACAGCAAAACTGATCAATGGACGACTGTGTTTTTCCTGATCGAATGTGATTGTGTCTTTGAGAGGCTTATTTGCTCGGTTCGTTACCATACCAAAACTAAGGTTAATTCTCGATACAAATATTGAAACTATATGTCGATATGATTGTATGATATAGTATCGGCGCCTTTACGTCCATTTCGTATTAGCCAAATCAGGCTACTCATATGACGGGACATCGGGTTAAAGTCTTATCCGAAGGACTGGTGAGGTGGGAAATACTAGAAAGTATCTCTGAAATTTTCAGAGGCGTCACCCGGCATCAAACCCGGGAATTCTGGACTATGAGTCGAGCGCTTTACTGTTTTACAATACTTATTCTTGCCACTATCATGCCCAAGATCATTATGAATGTATCATAAGTACATTTGTAAGTGAAGCTGTCACAGACCTTTAACCCTTTCCCAAACAACACCGACATTTGATTCACCGTATTTGTTTTACATCGATTGTGAAGGAAGCTTAAATTTTGTTTAAAGCCACGCTCGATGACTGCCTCTTGGATACCAAACCAGTAATCGCGCCGGTTTGTGGGTTAGTCTCGGACATTTTCACCCTAGATTCGAACCCGGGCCCCTCGGTACAAGAGCCCGACGCTCTACCCCTGCACCAATGTCGCCGACATTTGACCGATTTGCTGCAGACGACTTTAGAAAACATTGTGGATAAAGGAGAAATTGCACGTAACGAGCAATTTCTCCTTTTCCCACAATGTTTTCTGTCCTATCAGAAGATTATTTTCAATTTCATCACATTTTTAAATGTTTTATGCAAACTGGCAATTTGGGACAGCATAAAATTTGGTGTTTGGGAAAGGGTTAATAGACAGAACCAATGAAAGGCAAACCTATTAATGTTATGTAAGTATATCGACGTACGTATTAAGTCTTTATAGCCTGTCTTTTGTACATGGTATAAGTGACGCAATTGAATTATATCGAAGCACATGTCATTTAACCCTTAGAATGCTGGGTAATTGTCTAAAAATAAATTTTTGTCGCGTTTTCCAAAACATTATATTTTCCAAAACATTATATTTTCTCTTAAATTTGATGAGAAAAAATACTCGATGTAGCAAACAGGTTAGATCACAGGGCATTCGCCAATTTACTGGTCGGCTGGTCTGGATCCAACCTGTTTACATGATGCATGAAGCCGGTTCCAGCATTATATGGGTTAGAACTCAAGCTAAAATACATGGACACTATGGCACTATCCTACTAACTTATATCTTTTATTGGCTTGAAAACTCCTGGATAGTAGTAATGCGTTCAAAACAGGAAGTGTTAATATTTCTTATAAAATATGAATTGAGGAGATCCCCGTTACTTACATGTTACACAGGAGTAGGTGGCGCTGTTGTGGGCGTAACCATAATAACATTTACAGATGCCATCCCTGCATTCGGAGCGGGTGTCCACGCAGTGATCGTTTGTTGTACAGGGCATGCGCATGGTGGGTAACGTCTCTGCAACCTGACAGAAAGTGTTTAACTGTTGTGAATCGGTATTACATAAAAATGTCTTCATTTAACTCTTATACTGCTGGAACTGACTTCATTTTTAAGCAAACAGGTCAGATCCAGGCCAGCCGCCAAGTAAATTGGCGGCTGACCTATAATCTAACCTGTTTGCTACTCTGAGTATCTTTCCTTATCAAACATTGAGCAGATATTTAAGGTTCTGTAAAGCAGACGACACAATAATCTTATCCATGTTTACGATCTTGAGTCCGAACAAGATAGCCGCGCCACAGGTATTTTTGCTTTTTTTACCTACTTTTACCAATGATAAGCCACACTGTGCACCCCGCGTGAGCTGACAATCAACTTTCCAGTTCTGGTTGTATGTGATAACCCTTGCTTTAGAACGGCGTAATATCTAACGATCGGCAGAGAAATCGCAGTCGACGGGTGAGCATGTCCAAAGCAGTCGTTCTTCGACAGCGATTTCTCTGCCGAGTGTTAGATTTAACGTTCGCTGTTTTAAAGCATCGATTAACACATACCACCAGAGCTGGAAAGTTGATGATCAACATGCGGTGTACACATTCAAGCTATCATTAGCAAAGGTAGGTGAAAAAAGGAAAATTTCCTGTTCGGTCATTGGCGATGCCATCTTGTTCGGAGACAAGATCGTGAACATCGGTCACGTGATTCCCCCGCTGGTCTGTACATGCGTGCAATTGTATGTACTAGTAGCTGCCTTTATTTTCACTTCCGGAGAAATAAGACATTACTACTATTCTACTTCTTATACATCCTTGTATAATGAGAATTGAGTTTTACTGATTAATAATTATTGTGACAGAAATACCTCCCCATGAAAAAATCAAAACAAAAGACGCTAGCCATATCTTTTTTCAGAGTCTATATCGACAGTGGTCCAGGGGTAGAGCGTCGGCCTCGGGACACGATGGTCGTGGGTTCGAATCCCGTCAAAAGCGGGATCTGCCTTGCGACCTTTCATTAATCGTTAATCACAGTCGATGTAAAATAAACAAGTTCAAACTAAACATTCTCTTAATTATTTCAAATGGGACTCCCAGCACACTATTTCATTTACATTGAAGACATATATATGCCAGTTCATGTATGTACAGAAAAAATAAATAGTTTACGATAGACAAGTGGCTTGCATTAGAAGTTATAAAAGAAGCCATCCAGTTTCAATTTCACAATGGCGACACACTAAATGTGGAGTGTCTCTGAGAAAGGCGCTATGTGCTAAACCAACAATGACAGAGAACTACACAGGTGCTCAAAAAGGTGAACTGTTGCACCGATAAAACTTAAAGCCTCATGAAAGGAGACTATTGCTATATCAAACTAGATTATTTGGTAAACCTTTGGCCAGATTCGAATAGTTATCACCAAAAGAAACCATCAGCACAACTTAAACATGAGAGCTAACAAGAAATAATCAAGATTAGCAAGTTTGATAATTCAAATTGCCTAATTCTTCACGTCTGACCTGGTCACGTGTTACACAACTGTTTGAAACAACCAAGCAGAAGCCGTTATTTCAAATACGTAAACAAATATATTGTTGATAAATATGATTGCACTGGAGACAGCTATATTTTAAGCAAAAAATAACTTACGTTAAAGGAGTTTATCAAATAGGGTCTCACATGATTCATAAATTAGTTTTCTGACTTTTTACTTTTATGAACATAAAACAAGAACTCCATGTATTTATTCTTTCAGTAATGTATTTGTACTCATATTCTTTCATGTGCCTTTAAGCAATACAGAGTTGTATTCAACCAAATAATGAATATGGGCGACAGTGGCACAGTGGTACAGTGTTAGAGCGTCGTACCCACTAACCGGCGCGATTACTGGTGTATTGTCCAGGAATTAGTCATCGAAAGTGACACGGTGGGCTTTGTTAAGCCTCCTTCACAAATTATGCAAACTAACAAATAACTAGTCTTACCTTTCCACCATAGGAATACATCTGCACTCCGGGGCCGATCGAACCCTGTAGTGTGGAAGGACGCACCGCTATTGCGTTAGTTTTACACAGTCGTGAACTCTTGTCGTATACAGCAGACTGACATTCGGCGCGCCTCTGACATTCCAGAAAGCACTCCATCAAACTCTGGCAATCGAATGCGTTCAACGGTCGTCCATGGTTTGTTTCCGTGACCTTGGTTATCTCAAATGAACCGGAAAGGACCTCTGACCTCACGTGTTGAAGCGTGATGATAAGCAGGGTTGTCAAAGAAACGCACATCATTTTCATTCTTTAATATCTGGTTTGATTTACTTTTTCTTCTGTGACTGAATTTAGCATTATTGGTCTGTACCTGTTAAAATCTAAATAAAAAAACGCAAAAAGAAATTAAGAAAAATAAAAGAAAGAAAAGAGTGGTTAGACTTTTGGTGGTGCGTTCGAGGTAGTACACGAATAATACAGACAAATGCAAACAGGTTTACAACCATTCCCAAAGTACAGGAATAAACCGTTCAAATTATATTCCGAATTCCTAATTTCCTCTAAAACTCTTTCCACTTTTGATCATGTCATTCACTTGCAAGTTCATCCGACTGAAAATAAAAACTAATCAAATATCAACTGGAAACCGGTATTCGACACGAGTACAATAACATTGATTTAAATTAATTGGCTTTACAATTTGTTTGAAAGTTGAATTATTGAAACATAGTTGAAGTTGCACAGTAAAACGCTCTTCTGCATTCTATGTGTAATTTTCGGAATGGCAGAACTGTTAAAAACTCGTTACCTGCGTCTCATTTATGATTAAAAAGTCCTTATGTGTTTTACCATAAAACGAAAACAAAGGTACACTTATACATTATTTACAAAACATGTTAATGATCATAACAACATGAAGAGGGGAAGGATGATGCTGATGCTGAGGTTGATGATGAAAATAATAGATAATGAAAATAATGATAACAATTGAAAATACAAGTGATAATGATTCAAGGTAGTTAGATCTGAACATGACGATGATTATAGTCAATGATAATAATGATAATAATGATAAACTGACAATGACAAGACAAATGATAAAGATTCAAAGTAGTTAAAACTGAACGTGACACTGATAAAAGTCAAAGACAATAATGATTATGAAAGGATGATAAAAGCAATTTCTTTTTTTTTTCTTTCAGAACCAAATACCCAATTATCTGTTGTTCCGTTTATGAAGAAAAACATTTTATTTCAACTGAAGCATATACAGCTCATGGTTGACAAAGATACAACAAAAATATATGAAAACCTGTTTACTTACTAACCAGAACGAATGTTTTACCTTGACTAATACTTCCGCAAATAGAGAAAGAATGTGTTCACTCTCCAATTCGTTAGAAAGGTATCGAATATGAGCAGTAATGGCCCAATATCAAAATGCCAGGCTATTGTTTCATATGGACCAATGGGACGTTTTGTACCTACGCTTTATTTGATGTCGTCTGGATTCTAACCCATTACTCCATAATCCCTCTCTTTGTCGCATATGTTGCTTAACCCCTTCCCAAACAACACATTTTCGACTCTCCCAAATTGAAAGATTTTGAAGACAACATTCCAAAATGTGATGAAATCGGAAAATAATCTTCTGATAGGGCAGACAACATTGTGGGAAAAGGAAAAAATGCTCGTTACGAGCAATTTCTCCTTTTCCCACAATGTTTTCTAAAGTCGTATGCAACAAAGTCGTCAAATGTCGTGATTGTTTGGGAAAGGGTTAAGGCTTTTGAAAGAAACCTATGAAAAAGAGGACGAATTGCCACATATGAACAGTGAATCATAATCTTGTAATGATGGTTTCAACATAATATCGTACAGTAACGGTATTTCATGCATACCTTTTCTTAGGTCGTCTGCTGTTGATTTCAATTTGGACCAGTAATATATTTACTTTTAGAGAAATTTGTTAAGTGGCGTTTGTGGATAGCTTTCTAATGCATTTACCGTTTATAAAGAAAAAGGAAATTAACAAATTAACAAACTACTCCTCTGTCAGCAATTCTTCATATCCGTCAAGTAATAGTAATACAGTGATGTCGCGTTAATCCGAACACGTCCGTTCCCAACAAAATGTCCGGATTACCGAAGCGTGCTCTTATACACAATAAGACATAAAAGGTCAGTATGCTCGTGTATACTTATAACCCTTTAGCAAACGCCAAATTGTCGACCGTCCCAAATTGAAAGAGTTTGCAGACGACATTTCAAAACGTGATGAAATTCAAAAATAATCTTCTGATATGGCAGAAAACATTGTGGGAAAAGGAAAAATTGCTCGTCACGAGAAATTTCTCCTTTACTCACAACATTTTCAAAAGTCGTCTGCAACAAACTGGTCAACTTATTCCGTTCCCTTACAATTTCGTTCGGATTGCGAGACATCCGGATAATTGGGGTCCGGATAAACGAGGCTTCACTGTATATGTTTCGATTTCATATGACCTTTTTGGACTTTTCAAACTTGAGGAGGTTTAAAGTCGGTTTGGTTAAAGTGTCGATTTTTGTTGTAAAATGCGAATTTTTCTCTTTACCGCAATGGCTAGAAATCAAGAAAGGAATAAATACAACATATTCTTACAATGTTTCCAATTTGGGTCCGAGATGAACTACTCCCATCAGTGATTCACATATTGTTTCCTTTAGTTCGGCAGTCACGTTGTTAGATTGTTTAAACAGACAGGGCCAAGTCGCGAAAGAAGGGGGTAAACCGAAGCCCTTTAATAAAGCTTATCTGTTCCTTTAAAGTTTTTTTTTTTCAAAACAAAGCGCTATTCGCTCGTTGCTTCACGATTGAATCCATTGAAATCTATATCGAAGTGAACCCAAGATCAATCGGATCTTATCAAGTTTATCCAATAATAAGAACACATATGATACAAAATGGAAGCCGTCTTGTTGTTTCTTTCAATACTACTTTCGTTCTACCATCGTTGTCGATCGTAAATGTCAAACGCAAAATCTACACACTCATCTTATTTCATTAAGGAAACAAATTATATCAGAACTTATAATTTCATTTTTACGTTTGAGTTACTGACTAAAAGTAATGGTTTTAATTGATGTTCAACATTTCCATATAGATAACTACTTAACGTGGACGCTCATAGGAAATGTGTTATTAACCGGGACAACTATCAGAAAATGTGTAACCCTACACTCATTATACGAAACACATTTCTCAGGTCACGAAAATGTTCGGGTAGAAACGATTGACCCACGATATGACAACGCGAACTTGTTTTCTTTCACCGATAATGCATGTCCCTCCGATATGGTACTTTTCGCCAAGGTTTCGTAAACACACGTTTACTCGAGACTTGTCCGGTGATTTACTTGTGGGACTAGACTGTTTCTGGTTCGACAAATCACGTGTTTAATTAGTAATATTCATATATGGATTTTGATGTATTTATTCTATACAGGAGTTAACTGTCGTCTGATTCAATTTTCTCGGTACAAAAAAAGGTCAAAATAAAATATTACATGTGCTAGGAAACAGTCGTTTTAGAAACATCTTACCATTTCAGTTTCATCCTATAGATAGATATCACAGCGAAATAAACAGTTTTCTTCCTTCATATTTTTTATTAAATCGTTAACTATTCCCATACTCAATGTATATCTAAACATACATATACGCGGACGTTTGCATGTGTATATATGTACTTGTATATGAATTTTAAGATTGTTGAACCGTGTAATGTAGTTACCATAAAAAAAATTGTTAATAATTTTGAAAAACAAATCTTGTCTTTGAAATGTCATCATCCTGGAGAGAACAAAAGCAAATGTGTCCTTTCGTCTTAATCTATATGACAAATACACTTATATAATTGGAGCATTTTTCAAGTAAAATTCTCTTCCGAAAAAACGTATTTTGATGATAATATGCAGGAAGTGTACACTTATGACTTACCCATTTGTTCAAGTAAATTGGCGGCTGGCCTGTGATCAACCTGTTTGCTACTCTAAGTATCTTTCCTCATCAAAATAAAGCAGATATTTATCGTTTTGGAAATTAGACGAAAGAAAAATCTAGTTTTAAAAAATTACCCTTTATTCTAAGGGCTAAATAACGTGGGATGATTGATCCATCTTTCATTTTTAATTAAAACAAGCGATGCTAATAATTTTTATATCACTCATTTTGACCAATATGGTCAATAAAAGATAAACAACAAATAAAAGCATGGCGTTGTAATGGGCGGAGTAAAAAACGTTTGCACTTATAATAACATATGACTGTTTCCATTTTTAAATTGATTAACCCTTTCCCAAACAAAACATTTTCAACTGTCTCAAATTGAAAGAGTTTGCAGACGACATTTCAAAAGGTGATGAAATTGGAAAATAATCTTCTGATAGGACAGACAATATTGTGGGAAAAGGAAAAAATGCTCGTTACGAGTAATTTCTCCTTTACAACAATTTTTTCTATGGTCGTCTGCAACAAAGTGGTCATATGTCGTTCCTGTTTGGAAAAGGGTTAACACAAATTCTCTGTTTCATGAACGTGTTACTTAACTCAGCTGCTTCAGATGGTTATGGGTACTAATACCAAATTTGACAATCCGATTATTAATCGAACTAACGTTTTTTATATCCATTTGCTTGTGTACTAACATTATTCTTTACTTGCCTAAGAATGCCTTATTAACCCATTAAACATGTATATGTACACATCTTGTTAATTGGATAATTATATACTAATTGACATTTGATGAACTCAAATAGAGTTTATCAACGTCTTGTTTAAACTTTTATGACTAATACATCCTTTTGAATTTAATAAAAGGAGAAACAATTTAACTATCCCTCGAAATGTAACAAGGTAGACAACTGCAATTAAATTTGCATTAAATCCATATATAATTACCTCCCTTGTTAAGATATAGTTCATACCTCGTTTATCTTGTATATTTTCTCATCAAAGAAGATTTTCATTTATTATTGTGCTATGTAACTTGAGAGTAATTGCTATGGTTCCATACATCTTTCTTTTTAAACAAAATGTGTCTTTGAAATTAAAAGAATTGTGGACTTAATTACAAGAAAACTCAAGATACCCATTCTAACTTTTAATATCTCACATGCCTTTTTTAATCTATTGTTGGCAAGATTAACCCTTTACCAAACGCCATTTTTTCGACTGTCCCAAAGAGTTAGCAGACAACATTTCAAAATGTGATGAAATTAGACGATAATATTCTGATAGGGCAGCAAACATTGTGGTAAAGTAGTGTTTTCCTGAGTCTTCTGCAACAACGTAGTCAAAAGTCGTTATTGTTTGGTAGTGGGTTAAGTACCGAAATCTTTTCAAGAACCATTCCTATTTCTAATTCCGGACTCATAGGTGTGTTGTCTTTTTGAGTGGGAACGGCACATGCTATCATCCTTAATGTTAATGATCTAATATCAAAAGAAGTTAACTTTGCGATTATGAACTCAAGCATATATGTCCTTTCTCTGGAAGGAATGCGTCATTAGTATATCGTTTCAAAGGAAACAAAATGATGTTATTAGATAACGTTTCGTTTATAAAAATCTATTGTCAGAGTTCATTACAACTAGTCCTTCGGATGAGACTTTAAAACGCCAAATTTTCGACTGTCCCAAATTGAAAGAGTTTGCAGACGACATTTCAAAATGTGATGAAATTGAAATATAATCTTATGACAGGGCAGTAACATTGTGAGGAATGGAGAAATTGCTCGTTAAGAGCAATTTCTGTTTTTCCCACCATGTTTTCAATAGTCATCTGCAACAAACACGTCAGATGTCGTTATTGTTCGGTAATGGGTTAAACCAAGGTCCACTCCTAATTGTAGCTATTGGCTTATACAAAATGGACGTAAAACACAGATAATTTCTCACCGAAAAAGTATAAAAAGTATTTTTCTTTCTTTCAGGAAGCCACGGATAAACTTCATAAGGCCGAAAAAGATCGACTCATCATGGAAGAGAGGGTTAAGTTGTACAAAACGAAAACCTCGGCTGGCCTAAACCGACCCATACAGCCGCATGTAGATCATCTGGTTACACACAGGGGACCGGGAGCTTTCTGCCAAAGGGACTTCGTTAAAGTTACCACAGATGCCCAACAACATGTGAGTAGTGTGACGTCTGAAGATCAGGCTAAAAATTGTGATGATACACTGCCTGAGCTTACTGATAAATTATTGATGAAGACGGATAAAAATGAAGACACACAGGCTGGTAATGACGTTGGTGTTCTGCCTGAGCTGACTGATAAACTACCAGTGAAGGCAGACATAGACGAAGACACTCAAGAGGTGTCAAAGACAGATGCAAAAAAGGAGGACACTGTTGCACACGCTGACTTACAGAACAACGCTTCGGGCGAAGATCACTCTACTGAACTTCAAACTGAAACAAGCGAAATGAGTTGTGAGCCACCTCTTAAAGAAAGTGCTTTTGGACAAGCTGGTGTCGAAAAGGAAGCTGACACTCAGATGGATAATCCTGTAATTCCTGAAAATGTCAACAAGGATAAAACCGAAGCATCAACAGAAGATGATGCAAAGACAAATCTTGTCAGCACAGATGAACCAATTGACAAAACCAACTATTCGACACAAAGTCCTGATAAAAACACAGATACGGATATAAAGCCTGGAAGCTCAATACAGATAAGTGGTTATGATGTCACACACTGTGACACTTCCAAACCTGATAACAATACTTGGACAGAAAAGTACCTAATCACAGATGGTTATCAACCTGGGGTAGAAGCTGATGTAGCAAACAACCGAGCCGAGCCAACGACACAAAGTCTAGCCACAGACGCACGCCCTGACTGTTACTTGCAGAAAACTGAGTGCCAACACTAACAAAGATGAAAAAGTTGATCAAAATGAATGGACTGACCAATACTTGATCGCAGATGACGAAGGTAATGGTGAACAATAGGACAAAGTTATTAATGTTGGTGTCATGACATAAGTCTATTTCTAAAGGAATGAGAATTGAACGAAGAATTTAAACTTGATTTGATATAAATTAGCCACATGTATTAGATTGTAATGGAGAATCAAGCTAATACATCAAATTAGGATTCATATAGCGACTTTCAGCAGTACACACATCGATACATCTGGGTAGAGTTTTACCAATACTTAAGCTAAAAATCTGCGTTCATATGGATATTCTGTCATATTTTAATATTGGGACATTGGTTATTAAAAATTAGAGGTTCTCTAGACACTTCTTTTGATGTGTCACATATCTGATTACACGCGAAAGACGCGTTAAAGATGGATATAATCATTCTCAGAAAGACATGCTTCTATCGTGTTATTTATCATTTGAATATAAACTTTTTATTCATATACATGTATTTCCTTTCCATTTGATTGATATATTTTTTTACGAAATAAATCATTAACGCTAACTTGTGTTATTTCAGTCTATAACTGTTCCCTGCTCAAACCGATATATATCTGTGTTCATTAGATAATCGGTTGAATGGCTCGATACCGAATGTCGATACCGAATGGTCGTTGTTTGACGAGGGCTAGATACTTTTGAATGTGTCGAAATCTTTTGATATCACTTGACATCCACTTCAGACATAATCTTTACTTCGAATGGGTGAATACACGAATGAGCAAATAAAAAAATGGGTTAAAAGCTGTTTGGATGAATATTGGCACAACTCAATAATTTCTGCAAGAAATGGGCTTACATTCGGCAGAGTGGCATGTATTAAAGACACATTTGGCAATTTCTCTGTGGAGTTGGGTTCAGGTCGAAAATTGGCAATTAAGGGGCCAAGGGAATTGTGTTCACCTCTGAGTAAAGCATGATTTAAGTTCAATAACCAAGTTTTGTGATTCGCGTTTGACAGAGCAGACTTTGAGAAGCACGTGATCTTGTTTGTCCATCATTAATTGTTTCGATTTACACGAAAGATCACCTTTGACAACAAATTTCTTAGTTTGAATAAAGATTAACAGACACAAATATAAGCTGTCGATGTGAACATAGTATCATAAGTGTGTATTATTGAGTGATTCACATTTCAATAACAGAGACAAAAAGAAATTAACCTATTCTCCCTTTGCCAGACTAATCTGAACTTTGACTTCTTCCATGCATTATTATTCACCTTTTAAGGAAAACGGTTTAACATGAAATATCGTTTTTCTAAGAACTGAATGATGAACGGTTAAGTCACCCAAATGCTATGTGAAATGTAACACAATAACCTGAGTTACACTCTGTATCAAGAGTGAAACCATTCCACACTAAAACACAGCAACAAACAATGGATTGAAATCTTGAAATTTTATTGAGTGATAAATTCTAATTTCTATTGATTAACCCTTTACCAAACACCAAGTTTTGTTCGTGGCAAATTTAGCATGTATTTTAACATAACACAAGTAAAGCAGAAACTATAGAGATTTTGAAAGTCTTTTAGTCAATGATCTATACATGTCTTTGGGTATTCCATTTTAAAAGAAAACAACCGCCAAAATCTTGCACAATTTCGAACCCCAAGCCACAACTTGAAAATGAAAAAGAGTCTTCAATAGGGTACAGATAGAAACATAAGATTTTGCTAAAGTTTGCACAGAGCACACTGTAGACAGTGTTGAGACCGAATTCCATTTTATATTTGAGTGTCAGTTTTTATCAAAGATCAAGAATAAAATTAAGTAGTTGAATTATATTCTCTTCGGTGGACAATTTCAATAGACGTCTATCCTCAAAAGACCATTATACTATCAACCCATTACCAAACAAAACGACATTTAACCACTCTGTTACGGATGACTCTGGAAAACATTGTGGGAAAGGGGGAAATTGCTCGTAATGAGCAATTTCTCCTTTTCCCACAATGTTTCCTGCCCTATCGGAAGATTATTCTTTAATTTCATCACAGTTTGAAATGTCGCCTCAACTCTTTCAATTTATGATAGTCGAACAGTTGGTGCTTGGTAAAGGGTTAAACATATATTTTAATTTTGTGTGAAGCCTCCGATAGACTAAAATGACAGATGAATATGTGTCGTTTTTGTCTTTTGATTTACAATATTTTTTTTTGTATGCGCTGATGTCGTGATAAAATGTTTCTGACTACACGTTTTCATTCATGATTTTTGCATTGTGTCTGTCTATGTACCACAAACGTGAGAATATCCTTATGTGTTGCTTCATAGGCCTACATTACTGGAATAAAACAATCATTCTATTATTGCATTGAAGTTAAGTGTTGCATAAAACCAAAGCAATCAATTGTTGGAAATCACCTTGGAAGCATTACAAAGCATAACGATCGTTCAATTTAGTGGTCCAAGAAATATCCTTTGTGTCACTGTTTGGAATTTCACACATGAATAGGGTTCTCCTTGTGCAAGTCTTCAATTTTTACTCTTGTCAGCCGGGAGACTTCCTCTCGTGAATATTCGAATTGACAGCGCCCTAATTCGAACAACCTGCAGCGGAGAGGGCCGCGTGATTAAAAGTTCTGTACTCTAACAACTAGGTCGTTTACATCAAGCCGCTCAGTGCACCTATCCACGAATCCTCGTTCATTTGGGTTGTCCTTTTGGATGCCGTTGGGGGGGGGAGGGGGGTATTCATCACATTCAGTGATAGCTCTAGTTTTTGTTTGTATAATTGATTTCAATCATAGAAACCTAATGAATTTAAAAAGAAAATATTTAAACCGATATCATGAACCCAAAATAGCAGTATATCAACAGGGAAGGAATACGCAACCCATTCTGCATTTTAAAGTGTATATATAGTCGGATAGTCCAAATTGTCTAAACAGGCAATTTTCTCAAAATGCCCCAGTCCGATTTTGGCCGATTTTGAGTATGTTTTTTCCCTATACTAGTTCTATTAAAAAAAGCAGAAACAGCTTTTGTTGCAATTTGTTCTAGGTTACGCCCCTTTTGTGGCTAGATTGACTGGACTATACACTCTTATCTAGCCCTCGTCTAAGGACTAAAGCTGTACTCTTATCTAGTCTGGTTCCGTCGTACTATAATAAATTAGTAACCAATGTAATGTTAAGGGGCAGGTAATCCAGACTACACTCTTATATAGCCCTCGTCTAAGGACTAAAGCTGTATTCGTATCTAGTCTGGTTCTGTCGTATTATAATAAATTAAAAACCAATGTAATGTTAAGGGGCAGATAATCCAGACTACACTCTTATCTAGCCCTCGTCTACGGACTAGAGATGCATTCTTATCTTGTCTGGTTCTGTCGTTCTATAAAAAATTAGTAACCAATGTATGGTTAAGGGGCAGGTAATCCAGACTACACTCTTATATAGCCCTCGTCTAAGGACTTGAGGTGTTGTCTTATCTAGTCTAGTTCCGTCGTACTATAATAAATCAGTAACCAATGTAATGTTAAGGGGCAGGTAATCCAGACTACACTCTTATATAGCCCTCGTCTACGGACTAGAGCTGTACTATTATCTAGTCTGGTTCCGTCGTACTGTGATAAATTAGTAACCAATATAATGTTAAAGGGCAGATAACCCAGACTTCATTCTTATCTAGCCCTCGTCTACGGACTAGAGCTGTATTCTTATTTAGTCTGGTTTCGTCGTACTATAATGAATTAGTAACCAATGTTATGTTAAGGGCTGTTAATCAAGACTACACTCTTATCTAGCCCTCGTCTACGGACTAGAGATGCATTCTTATCTTGTCTGGTTCCGTCGTTCTATGATAAATTAGTAACCAATGTAATGTTAAGGGGCAGGTCATCCAGACTACACTCTTATATAGCCCTCGTCTACGGACTTGAGGTGTTGTCTTATCTAGTCTTGTTCCGTCGTACTATAATAAATCAGTAACCAATGTAATGTTAAGGGGCAGGTAATCCAGACTACACTCTTATAAAGCCCTCGTCTATGGACTTGAGATGTTCTCTTATCTAGTCTGGTTCCGTCGTACTATAATAAATTAGTAACCAATATAATGTTAAAGGGCAGGTAACCCAGACTACACTTTTATCTAGACCTCGTCTACGGACTAGAGCTGTACTCTTATTTAGTCTGGTTTCGTCGTACTATTATAAATTAGTAACCAATGCAATGTTAAAGGGCAGATAACCCAGACTTCATTCTTATCTAGCCCTCGTCTACGGACTAGAGCTGTACTCTTATTTAGTCTGGTTTCGTCGTACTATAATGAATTAGTAACCAATGTTATGTTAAGGGCTGTTAATCAAGACTACACTCTTATCTAGCCCTCGTCTACGGACTAGAGATGCATTCTTATCTTGTCTGGTTCCGTCGTTCTATAATAAATTAGTAACCAATGTAATGTTAAGGGGCAGGTAATCCAGACTACACTCTTATATAGCCCTCGTCTATGGACTTGAGGTGTTGTCTTATCTAGTCTTGTTCCGTCGTTCTATAATAAATCAGTAACCAATGTAATGTTAAGGGGCAGGTAATCCAGACTACACTCTTATATAGCTCTCGTCTACGGACTTGAGATGTTCTCTTATCTAGTCTGGTTCCGTCGTACTATAATAAATTAGTAACCAATATAATGTTAAGGGGCAGGTAACCCAGACTACACTATTATCTAGACCTCGTCTACGGACTAGAGCTGTACTCTTATTTAGTCTGGTTTCGTCGTACTATTATAAATTAGTAACCAATGCAATGTTAAAGGGAAGGTAATCCAGACTACACTCTTATCTAGACCTCGTCTAAGGATTAAAGCTGTACTCTTACCTAATCTGGTTCCGTCGTACTATAATAAATTAGTAACCAATGTAATGTTAAGGGCAGATAATCCAGACAACACTCTTATGTAGCCCTCGTCTACGGACTTAAGCTGCTTTCTTATCTAGTCTGGTTCCGCCGTACTATAATAAATTAGTAACCAATGTAATGTTAAGGGGCAGGTAATCCAGACTACACTCTTATCTAGCCCTCGTCTACGGACTAAAGCTGCATTCTTATCTAATCTGGTTCCGTCGTACTATAATAAACTAGTAACCAATGTAATGATAAGGGGCAGGTAATCCAGACTACACTCTTATCTAGCCCTCGTCTTACTGACTAGAGCAACTTTCTTATCTAGTCTGTTTCCGTCTTACTATAACAAATTAGTAACCAATGTAATGTTAAGGGCAGGTAATCCAGACTTCACTCTTATCTAGACCTCGTCTACGGACTAGAGCTGTACTCTTACGTAGTCTGGTTCCATCGTACTGTAATAAATTAGTAACCAATGTAATGTTACGGGTAGATAATTCAGCCTACACTCTTATCTAGCCCTCGTCTACGGACTAAAGCTGTACTCTTACGTAGTCTGGTTCCATCGTACTATAATAAATTAGTAACCAATGTAATGTTACGGGTAGATAATTCAGCCTACACTCTTATCTAGCCCTCGTCTACGGACTAAAGCTGTACTCTTACGTAGTCTGGTTCCATCGTACTATAATAAACTAGTAACCAATGTAATGTTACGGGTAGATAATTCAGCCTACTCTCTTATCTAGCCCTCGTCTACGGACCAGAGCTGCACTCTAACCTAGTCTGGTTCCGTCGTTCTATAATAAAGTAGTAACCAATGTAATGTTAAAGGGCAGGTAATCCAGACTACACTCTTATCTAGCCCTCGTCTACGGACTAAAGCTGTACTCTTACCTAGTATGGTTCCGTCGTACTAAAATAAATTAGAAACCAATGTAATGTTAAAGGACAGGTAATCCAGCCTACACTGTTATATAGCCCTCGTCTAAGGACTAGAGCTGCTTTCTTAACAAATCTGGTTCCGTCGTACTATAATTGGTAACCAATTAAATGTTAAGGGGCAGGTTATCCAGACTGCACTCTTATCTAGCCCTCGTCTTACTGACTAGAGCAGCTTTCTTATCTAGTCTGGTTCCGTCTTACTATGATAAATTAGTAACCAATGTTATGTTAAGGGGCACGTAATCCAGACTTCACTCTTATCTAGACCTCGTCTACGAACTAGAGCTGCATTCTTATCTAGTCTGGTTCCGTCGTACTATAATAAACTAGTAACCAATGTA